>RJWM01047298.1:0-11959 GCA_004363535.1 Dasyprocta punctata
TGAGAAGATACCAAGAAGGGGAAGAGCTGGGTCAACTGGAGCCCCTAAAATGAAAGTTCTTATTATGTTACCTCTTGTACCTTTGCAGGGTTGAGTAATGTAACTAAGTGGTAGAATGCTTGTTTAGCACATGTGAGATTCTGGATTTGATCCTCAATGCTGCAAAAAACAAAATAAAAATAAATTTTGTACTTTTCTTACATCTATTGAGATGTTTGTGCAATATTTCATCTTTGTTTTGTTAATGAGGTATATCACATTGACTGATTTTTATACAGTGAACCATCCCAGTAGATCAGGGGCCAACTTGGTCATAGTGTGTGATTGCTTTAGTGCACTGTTGAATTTTGGTTTGTTAGCATTTTGGTAAGGATATTTTTGCATCTGTATTCATTAAAAATATTGGCACATAGTTTTCTTCAGCTATCTTTGCCTTTTGTAATGGGATAGTGTTGGGCCTTATCAAGTGAGTTTGAAAGTATTCTTGCCTCTTGGATGTTTGAGAGGACTTAGGTTAGCTCTAGGTTATCCAATGTGTTGACATTTGATTGTTACAGTAGTCTTTTAGGATTTTTTAATTTTTGTAGTATCAGTTATAAATACTCTTTAATTCTAACTTTATTCGGGACCCAGCTGCGCAGGCACCAACCAGAACACATGTAAGCTGCCCTCCAGGGGCCTGACCTCGGGACCCCGGAGGGGAACCAGAATGCCCCCTTGCGGGGCCCAGCCCGCCAGGGCCCAGCGGCACCAGTGCGTGGGCTTGGAAACAGGGACAAACATCCCCCCCTCCCCCATCAGCAACCTGCTGTTTCGGAGGTCTGGCTAAACTGATAGCAACCAAGGAATATCAAGCAACTATTTGCTAGTATTGTTTTGTAGATTTTGCAGGCTTCTGGTCAGCAACCTGAGCATCTCTTTGGAAAGTGACAGTAGGCAATGTAGCAAGTATGGGGGATTCTCTTCTGTCTCGTCTTCGAGGCCCAATATGGTTCTCTCTGTTTTGCTTTACTCTGATCATTATTATTACTACTAATAAAAAAATTCTAACTTTATTTATTTGAGTCTTCTTTTTTTTCTCAGTTTAGCTAACTATTTGCCAATATTATTTAACTTTAAGGCAATGGAGTACTACTACTCAGCTATAAAGAAAGATTGCGTGGAGACTTTTATATGTAAGTGGATGTGACTTGAGACCATCCTCATTAGTGAAATAAATCAAACTCACATGTGTAAAAAAACTAGCTTATAGAGTTTTTAAAACTTTTTTTCTGTTTTTTTTACTTCTACTTTAATTTTTGTCATTCCATTTCTTCTGCTAACTTTAGGGTTAGTTCATGCTTCTTTTCCTTCTTTCAGTAGAAATTTAGGTTGTTGGGTTGAGACTTCTTCTTAGCATAGACAGTTGTTGCAATAAACTTAGTACTATTTTCTCCATAGCCTGTGTGTTATGTTATGCTGTGTTTTCATTTTTCTTGAGCTATTTTCCAATTTCCATTTTTTCCTTTGACTCCATGGTTTGTTCAAAAATATGTTATTTAATTTGCACGTATTTGTAAATTTTCCAGTTTTCTTTCTGCTGAGGATTTCTATTTCATTCCATTGTGGTCAGGAAAAATACTAGGAGTGATTTCAGTCTTCTTTGTTTTGTGATAGAGTGTGTAGTCCAGCCTGGAGCATATTCCATCTGCCCTTGAGAAGAATGTGCATGCTGGTGCTGTTCAGTACAATGTTATATGTCTGTTAGCTCTGTTCCCTCTCTAGGGCTGTTTCAGTCTTCTGTTTACTGATCTCTGTGTACGTTCTATCCTTTATGAAAGTGGAGGCATTAAAGTACTGTAGTGTTATTGTATTGCTTTTTCCTTCCTTAGCTCTGTGTTTGCTTTATATATTTATACTCTCTGATGTTGGGTGCACATATATTTATAATTGTTATATTTTCTTACTGGAAGATATATCATTATATAATGCTCTCATGTATTGTGACAGTTTTAATTTAAAATATATTTTGTTTGATATAAATGTCTCCATTTCTGCTCTCTTTTCCTTACCATTTGCATACAATATCTGTGCTCTTAAATCTCAAGCGTGTTTCCTGTAGACAGTACTAGGTCTTTTAAAATCCATTCAGCCACTTTAAGTCTTTTGGCTGCAGAGTTTAATTCACTTACATTTAAGTTAATTATAAATTGGGGAGAGTTTACTATTCCCATTTTGTTAAATGTTTCAGTTAGTCTTGTAGTCCTTTCGTTTATCTGTTCCTCTCTTGCTACTTTCCTTTGTGTTTTATTGATTATTTTGTAATATTATGCTTTGATTTCTTTCTCTTTTTTTGTATAACTTATATAGTTTTTTTGTAACCTTGGGGTTTTCATAAAATATCTTATATTTTATTCTATTTGAAGCTGATAACAAATTTCACACTTTTACTTCTTCCCCAAAATACTTTGTTACTGTTGTCACAATATACAGTTGTTCATAGTGTATATCTCTAAACATTTTTCCTTATTTTGGTCCTGGGGATTGAAATCAGGGCCTTGCGTATGCTAGGTAAGTACTCTACCATTGAAGAATACCCCCATCCCTAAACATATTTTTAGCTATTATTACTTTTAAATATTTTCATCATTTAACTTTTATACTAGAATTAAAAATGATTTATTTGTACCATAATAGTAGTGCAGTATTCTGTATTTCTCTGTGTTAGCCTTTACTAATGAATTTCATATTTATTAAGCCATTGTGTTGCTTTTTAGTGTCTTTTTGTTTCGACCTGAAAATTTTCCTTTAGCCAACTACCTACTTGAGAGGCTCTGGTGGGAGAATCGCTTGAGCCCACTGAGTTCCAGACCAGTCAGGGCAGTAAAGACAGACTCTGTCACAAACCAACCAACCCCAGAACTCCTTTACAATTTCTTGTAATGCAGGATTAGTAGTGGTGATGAACACTGTCAGCATATACTTGCTTGAGAAAGTTTTTCTCTTGCTCCTATTTTTGAAGGGTAGTTTCATGGGAATAGTATTATTGTTTAGCAGGTCTTTTCTATTAAGATTTTGAATGTGTCATCCCCCTCCCTTCTGGCTTGCAAAGTTTCTTTTGAAAGACACACTGATAACCTTATGGGAACCCGTTCTGTCTAGCATGCAGACCGCCAACGCAGATGATTTTATGATAGTGTCTTAGATATGATAAGTCACTTTTTTCTTGCTACTTTCAGAATTTTCTCACTGATTTTTGACAATCTGTATGGATTTCTTTGGTTTCATGTTACTTGGTGTTTTGGGATTATTGAAACTGAAAATATTTTTTACTTCACCAGGCATAAGAAGTTTTTATCCATTAATTTTTTGAGTAAGCTTTTTAGTCTTTTCTTTCTCTCTTCCCTGATTCCCGTAATTCATATATTCATATTAGTTAGCTTGATGGTATTCTTTAAGTTCCTTAAAGTTTCCTAATTTAATGTAATTTAATTTGTTTATTTTTTATTTTGAAGAGACAAAGAAGAGATATAAATAGAAACAAAAATGTTTCAAAACAGGATAATAGGAGAGTAACAATAATTAATACATTACATATGCTTCATAGTAGTCACTCAGAGTACGAGATACAGGCATGAAATTTTGTCCAAACAATATTAACCCAAACTTTTCTTTTCAATGAATTGAGACAAACTAGCTTAGCTATCTTGTGTGTGTGTGTGTGTGTGTGTGTGTGTGTGTGTATAATTTTTACTTTTCTCTTCCTTCCTTTCTCCTTCCTCCTATCAGTTTCTCTTCACTTTTGAACAGTTCTTCCCAATTCACAGTATCTGTTGTACATTTCAGTTCTTATGTACTCATTCAGCTTCTCACACTAGTGAGAAATATGATGTTTACACATGTGTGTGTGATTTATTTCACCTAGGAGTATGGTCTCAAGTTGAATCCATTTACCTATAAAAGTCTCAAGTTTATCCTTTTTTGTGCCTGAGTAGTACTCCATTATATAAAAAACACATCTTTTTTTATCCATTCCTTGGTTGATGGGCATTTGGATTGCTTCAAAGGTTTAGCAATTACAAATTGTGCTGCTATAAACGTGGGTGCACATATATCACTGGGATATGGTGTTATTAATTCTTCTGGAAAGATACCAAGAATGGGATATCTAATCCCAGTTTCTTAAGGAATCTCCACACTGATTCCCATAGTGGTTTCACCAGTCTACACTCCCATTAACAGTGGAGAAGGGTTTCTTTTTCCCCGCAGCCCCTCCAGCTTTTGTTAATAGTTGATTTCTTGATGATAGCTACTCTTTCTGGAGTGAGGTGGAATCTCATCATTGTTTTAATTTACATCTCTTGAATGACCAATGTTGTTGAACATTTTTTCATATATTTATTTTCCATTTATATTTCTTTATCTGAGTAGTGCATGTGCACCCCAGATGACCATTTTTGGATTGGGTCTTTGAATTTGGAGTGAGTCTGACTTTTTTCAATAAGTCCTTTGTCTGAGGGACAACTGGCTACAATTTTTTCCCACTCTGTGGGTTGTCTATTCACTCTGTTGTTGATTTCTTTTGGTGTGCAAGAACTTTTAAATAAGGTGAGATCCAATTTGTTGATTCTTTGTAGTATTTCCTGTGTGGTCTGGGATTTGTTTATGCAGTCTCTGTCTACACCTATGTCTTCAAGATTTCAATCTGCTTTCTCTTCCAGTAGATTTAATGTTTCTGTTTTAATATTTACATATTTGATCTATTTTGACTTTAATTTAGTGTATGGTGATAGGCATGGGACTATTCTATTCTTTGGCATGTGAAAAGCCGGTTTTTTCAGTACCATTTATTAAAGAGTCTATCTTTTTTCCAGTGAATATATTTGACTCCTTTGTCAAAGGTAAAGTGGCTGAGTGTGTTTGGAGTTATGTCTGCATCTTCTAATATGTTCCACTGATCCTCAGGTCTGCTTTTTTCTATTTTCTTTTTGCCAGTGCCATGCTGATTTCATCACACAATTTCAAGTAAGGGATTGTGTTGCCCCTAATTTGTCTTTGTTGCCCAGAATTGCTTTTGCTACTCTAGGTCTCTTGTGTTTCCAAATGAATTTTAGGAATATTTTCTCTAGTTCTGTAAGATATGCTAATGATATTTTGATTGGAATTACATTAATCTGTATAACAGTTTTGGGAGTATGGCCATTTTCAGAATGTTGGTTCTTCCTATTCATGAGCAAGGGATATCTTTCCATTTTCTGATATCCTCTCAGGTCTCCTTTTTCAGAGTGCTTTAATTGTCAGTGTACGAATCTTTTACTTCCTTTGTTAGATTGATTCCTAAGTGTTTAATTTTTTAATGCTAATGTAAAGGATGTGGTTTCCCTAATTTCTCTCGCAGTGAGCTTGTCATTTGTGTACAGGATTGCTATTGATTTTTGAGTGTTGATTTGCATCCAAGTAGGCTGCTGAATTTGGTTATTAAATCTGCATCTCTATTGGTGGGGTTGTGGGGTCTTCTATGTAGAATATCATGTCATTTGCAAATAATGATAATTTAAATGGTTTCTTTCCTATCCTTATTCCTTTTATTTCTTTCTCTTGTCTAATTGCTCTGGCTAACATTCCAGAACTATATTGAATAGGAGTGGTGATAGTGGACATCCTTGTCTTGTTCCAGATTTTAGAGTGAAAGTTTTCATTTTTTTGACCATTTAGTATGATGCTAGCTGTTGATTTGTCATTGATGGTTTTTATCAGGTTGAGGTAGAGACCATCTATTCCAATTTTCTGTAGTCAGGGCCTGGACTTTTCTTTGTTGGTAGGTTTTTAATTGCATTTTTAATTTCATTGGCTGATATCAAGTTATTTATTATTTTTAAACCGTCTTGATTTAATTTTGGTAATTTGATCGTGTCTAGGAATCAGCTCATTTATTCTGTATTTTCCATCTTATTAGAGTATAGTTTCTCGTAGTGGGTATTAATGATCTTCTGGATTTCTGTAGGTTCTATTGTGATTTACCCTTTTCATTCCTAACTGGTTGAATTTGTTTTATTTCCCCTCTTTTTGATGAGGCTGGTTAATAGTTTATAAATTTTATTTTAAACAACCCACTTTTTAATTCGTTGATTCTTTGTATTGTTTTCTTAGTCTCAAATGTATTAATTTCTGCTTTTATATTTATAATTTCCTCCCTCGTATGAGCTTTGAGTTTGATCTATTCTTCTTTTTCTAGAAGTTTGAGGTTCAAAATAGGATTGCTTATTTGAACTCGTTCTGTTTTCCTGATGTGAGAGTTCATCACTGTAAATTTCCCTCGTAGGACTGCTTTCATTGCATCCCATAAGTTTCGGTATATTGTATTGGTATCACTGTTTAATTTTGTATACTGCTTAGTTTCATCTTTAATTTCCTCTGTGACCCATTGGCTTTTTTAGAAGGATGTTGTTTAATTTCCATGTGTTTATGTAGTTTTTGTGATTTCTTTTGTCATTGATTTCCAGTTTCATTTTGGTATGGTTAGGTAGTATGCATGGGATGGTTTCAGTTTCTTTATATTTAGCTAAACATATTTTGTGGGTTAATATGTGATCTATTTTGGAGAATGTCTCATGTGCAGCTGACAAGAATGTGTATTCTGATATTTTGGGTGAAATACTCTGCAGACATCTACCAAGTCCACTTGTTCAGAGGCTTAGTTTAATTCTGGTATTTCTGTGTTGATTTTCTGTCTAGTTGTTATCTATTTGTTAGAGTGGTGTATTAAGGTTCCCCATTACCAGTGTATTAGTGCTTATTTGGTTTTCCACGTCTTTTAATATTTGTTTTATGTAGTTGGGTACGCTGGTATTTGGTGAATATATACTTATGATTGCTATCTCTTCTTCTTGGAATTTTCCCTTAACAAGTATTTGGTGATCTTTTTTGTCTCCTTTGATCAGTTTTGGCTTAAATTTTACGTTGTCTGCAAATTGAATAGCTACACCTGCTTTTTTCTAGGTTCCTAAGACATGGGGAATTGTTTTCTATCCTTTGATTTTTAGTCAATGAATTTCAATATGGGTTAAATGTGTTTCTAGAATGCAGCATATTGTCAGATCTTGTTTCTGGATCCATTCTGCCATTCCATTTCTTTTGACTGGTGAGTTGAGACCACTTACATTGATAGTTACACTGATATGTATTGGTTTATCTTTTCCATGTTATTTTCCTGTTGTTGGTTCCCTGTCTTTTTCTTCTGTTTAGTTGCTTGCCCTGCCTGGCAGCTTCTTTGTATTGATGTTCTTGTGTTTCTGGTCTTCATGATCCCTTTCTAATATATTCTTGAGAACATTCTGAAGAGCTGGTTTGGTGATCAAAAATTTCTTCAGTTGTTCTTTGTCAGGAAAGTACCTTATTTCTCCATTGATTTTGAAAGGCAGTTTTTCAGGCTACATCACTGTGTGTTGTAGATTGTTTTCTTTTAGGTCTTGAAACACCTCACTCTAAGTTCTCTTTGATTTAAGGGTTTGAGTTGACAAATCTGCTGTGATTCTGATGGACTTTCCTTTATAGGTGGTATGTTTGTTTTCTCTAGCAGCTTTTAATATTTTGTTCTTCTGTTGAACTTCTGGAATCTTGATTATTATATTCCTTGGTGTAGATTTACTTTGATTATGGCTATTTGGAATTCTATATGCTTCATTTATCTGCTTGTAAAATTCTTTATCCATGTTTGGGGAATTTTCTGCCATTATTTCCATGAGAACGTTTTTAATGTCTTTTGCATTGTCTCCAGCTTTTTCACTGACTCCAATCAACCTTATGTTGTTCTTCTTTGCTTCATCTTGTAGGTGTTGGATTGATTTTTTTGTAGTCTTTTGTTATTTTTAAGATATCTTTCTTTTTTTTGGTCACTAGTCATAATCCTTTGTTGTAGAGCTGATATTTTATCCTCATCTTCATTCAACCTGTTGTGTATACTTTTAGTATATGCAAATCCAGGAGTTTTTAATCTCCTGGGTTTCTGTTTGGATCTGTTTTATTGATTTGATTTCTGTATTGAGCATTTATGGTTTCCACTGTTTTTCTGAGCACCTCTATTTTTATCTGTCTTCTTTCTTTCTTTCTTTTTAATTTTATTTTAAATATAGTAAAATCCAACAAAACATGACAGAACAAAGTCAATCAAAACAAAGCAGTAGAATTGGTACAGAACTTCCAAGCAAGATACTAGGAAAACAATAGCTACCATAGTATATATTGTTACCTTCACAATAGTTGACCATTCCATCAGGTATAGTAAAATCAAACCAAAAACAAAATAGAATAAAACCAATCAAAACAGAATATGAAATAAAGCCAAAAACAATTAATCAGAATAAAGCAAAACAATGAGAACAATATTGGGCCTCAAAGACAAGACAAAAGGGAATGCCCCATATTTGCTACATTGCATACTGTTGGGGGGGGGTCTTGATTCTCAGCCTGTGCATGGGAGGCAAGGATCTTTTGTGCCACTCACCAGGAAGGCAGGCTAGTTGTCTTCTGGTTGGATCCTCCCTGACCCAAATGGCAGGTTCTCAGGAGGCACGGATCTTTCTCTTCCTGGAGTCTGTGCCACTCACGCCACTCACCAGGAAAGCTGGCTAGTTGTCTTCTCCTGTGCCTTCTTTAATATCTTTCATTTTGATTGCTGTTTCTTTTTGCATCTTAGAGACTATTTTTTCTATGGTGCCTTCCATTTGTTTTTTCACTTCTGCTGCTATCATTTCAGAGAGTTCCAGTGGTTGGCTTCTCATTTCCTCTCTTTGTGCTCTGGACTTGTCTTAGGTGGACTGGGCATTTGGGGTTGCATTTTGCTTTTTGTCTTGTCATTTTCTATTTTTATTTTACTTTATTTTCTGTGTTGGTGCTTGCAGATTTGTTATACTAGACAGCTTTATCCCTGGTGTAGAGGCTTTCCTAGGAAATGTCTGTTCCTCATCCTGTCTTTTAGATGTAGGGGGTTCTTGATCTTTATGTCTATTCCAAGAACTTACCTTACCAATATATTAAAAATGTGAAGTTACTATCTATTTGACTCAGGGCCCATTCCTTTAGTACTGGGCTATGGTGATGCTTATGACTCCTCACAATCTCAGTGTTGTCATACAGGGAGAAAAACTGATTATAACAGGTACAACATCTTGGTTGAAGTAGTACAGTTAGCAATAACAATAAACTCAAGCACAGTCTGCCTACTGACAAACTGTGGTAACTATTAGCCTGATATTTTTAGACATAGGAACAACTTCTCCAGTTACATTGTAACAGAAAATGGCTCCTCTCAGTCAGTATACTTCAGTTTCTTAGTTGCCCAGTTCTAGGTGCTCCTATCTCTTAGAAGTGGCTGATCACTGTGATGCATAGCTGCTCACTATGATGCACATTGTATAAACCAATCTCCAATTGACAAGTCATTTTGCCTCTGTACTTCCTGTTTAAGCATATAAACCCTAGACCACCAGAGATTAGGGCCTGATATTTTGGGAATGATCCCTGTCAGTGTCTGTTGATGTAAATAAAACTGCCTCCAAATCCTGGGTGTTGTTTTGATGTTTCTGTTTGCCATTGCAATATAATCCAATGTATACCAGGAAACTGTATGCAATGATTTGCCACTTAGTAGAGTTATTTTACCCTGATGTGTGAAGGGTTTAAGATGGATGGGGGTAGATTGAAGAGCTGAATGAAGTTAGGCATAGTGAGGGTAAGTTTGGGGGCATAGGATGATCATCCAAGTGTTGAGTAATTGTAGGACAGAAGAGGGAAGAATTGGAAGAGAACGCCTAGGAGTACTGAAGTGAATCAGAAAGAAAAGAGACAATGTTTACTCACATGAAAGTATCATAAAATCAAGCAAGTAATTGAAAGAGAGGAAGAGGATGAGTAGAATAAAGTGAAAAGAAATGTTAGGGATCTAAATCATGAGAGAAAGTGAAAAGAGAAAAAAGAATGCAAAAGCAAAACAAACAAACAAAAAAACCCAGGGGACAAAAATAACCACACACACCAAAAAAGCCCAACTGACATTGTGGGATGGGGTTAGTTTTCTGTGGCTGGAGTTCTCCTCAGCCATTTAGAAAAGAAAAAGAGAAAAAGAAAAGAAAAAGAAGAAAGAAAGAAAAAATAGGGACGGCAGCCCTGCCCACTTGTATTCCATGTGTCTTTGTCCCCAAGCACAACACTGGTTCACCTAATTCACCACTTGGTGGCTCATATTGTTACTGTTCCTTCAGACTATTCCTCGTCACTAGTCTTCTCTGTCCATTGCGTGCAACCCAGTTGGGGGCCCTACAGTGTCGTTGGTGTTCCCACAGATCTCTGGACCTTGCCAATGGAGGGAGGGAGGAGTCTCCAGATTTCCCTCTGGGTCCTCCATTGCGGGAACTCTTGCCTTGGATTACCTGGGTCCCACCAGTAGGAGGACGGATGAGCCAATCCTAATTTTGTTTTATTTTGGCTCCTCTGCCTTATTTCAGTGACCTGTCTTAAAGTACCCAGATCCTTTCTTCTATTTGATCTTGCCTGTTGTTTAAACCCTCTAGTGAAACTTTCAGTTTATCTATTAAGTTACATGATTTCTGTTTGGAACTTTCCAGTATTTTCCTTTTGTTGAAATGCAGACAAGGAAATAACTCTTCATTGTTCTCATAATTTTGTTCACTATCTTATGATGGTTTTTTTTGTATTTATGATGGCTTTATGGTGAATGTCTCTATTATAGAAAACTCAAGAAAGTTTGTTTTATTAGGGTTGGTTGACTTCTAGAGATTTATTATATCCCTTTGTTCAAAACATCTTTTCCTAGATGCCCATTTTTGAAATACATAAAAACCATCTAGGAAAAGATGTTTTGAACAAAATTAGGATTGGCTCGTCCCTCCCTCTATGGTGGGATCCAGTCCAAAAATGGGCATCTGAGATGAACACACACTTCTCAGAGAAAGAAATACAAATGGCAAATAAATATATGAAAAAATGTTCAACATCAATGGTCATTCGGGAAATGCAAATTAAAATAACGCTGAGATTCCATCTCCAGAAAGAATGGCCAATATTAAAAAATCAACCAACAACAAATGCTGGAGGGGCTGTGGGGAGAAAGGAACTCTTCTCCACTGTTGGTGGGAGCGTAGACCGGTGCAACCACTGTGGAAGTCTGTGGAGATTCCTCTAGAAGCTATGATTAGAGACTCCATTTGGTCCAGCTATCCTGCTTCTGGGCATTTTCCCAGAAGAACTGAAAGCATCATATCACAGTAATATCTGTGCACCCATGTTTATAGCTACACAATTTGTAATAGCCAGATCTTGGAAACAACCCAAGTGCCCATCGATCAAAGACTGGATAAAAAAGATATGGTATTTTTATACAATGGAGTACTACTCAGCTATTAAGAAGGATTGCATTGAGACTTTTATGAGTAAATGGACACGACTTGAGACCATACTCATAAGTGAGATAAATCAAACCCACATGTGTAAATACCGTATTGTCTCCCTAGTGTAAGAAATGGAAAAAGTATATATGATCCAAAATCTATAATAAATACTACATAAGGGTAAAAAATTGCACAAAGAGCAAGAGTAATTGGGAAGGGAAAAAAGGGAAAGAGGGAAGGGAAAAGGAAAAGATATAAATCTGTATATATGTATATGTAAGATAACTAAAACGAACATATTGCTGAATGTATTGGATATTGAGAAAGAACAGTTAATGCTCAAATGATTGGATCAATTTTACATGTCTATATCTGTTAATGTAAACAACCATTTTGAAGATAATGATACGCAATATTGCAACCATTGTCAAGTTTCTATCATCCTGTTTTGTAAATCTGTAATGTTATTGTTGTGCATTCACTCTAGTCATTTGTTTGTCTCTTTTGCTTTTTGTCTTTGTTATATGTGTCTTTTTTTTTTCTTAAACTAAAAAAAAAATCTCTTCCTGAGTTTT
>RJWM01047299.1:0-11940 GCA_004363535.1 Dasyprocta punctata
GGGGCTCCTAAACCCCTCAGGAGCAATGCTATTTCCCCTTCCCCAAAAACTCATCACAAAACTGGCCTTTCTAATGGTCTCTGGAAGAAAACCACCTTTTCCCAAGTGTCTGCACACCTGGAGCACAGGAACAGCTCAACTGCACAGGTCGGCATCACAAACACCACGGCATTCTGCACAGGATCTGAGAAACCGTAGTTCCAGGACGGCAGCGCACACAGGAATTTGTACTCAACTAAAAGTCGCTCCTGCGCAGATCGGGGTGACCCACAGAGATTCCCCATGTGCTGAGTGTGGTTCTGTTCGTCTGTGCAGCGCTGGGGACGGGACTCAGGACGTGCACGTGCCAGACAAGCGCGGGCACACTGAGTTATGCTCCTGGCCCCATCGAGATTTTAAGGATCAATGCAAACATTTCTTATCAAGTACATGGCCCGGGATAATTATTGCCAAGTGCCTTTTGCTGTGAGTTTTTTTTTTTTTTTTAAATCTAGCTTAAGGCTTTAAGGAAATATAGTGGTACCTCAGTTCATGAACTTAGTTTATTCTACGAGTTTGGAAAAGATGGCCACCTTTGTGTTTGTGCAGGAAAGATGGCCACGGTCATGTTTCTCACCCAATCTTGTTTGCAAATAAAAACAAAATTTGGCCAAGCGCTTCTGTGTGTGAACCAAATTGTTTGCAGCGAAAGTATCAGTGAAGTCAGCACTTGGGAGGCTGAGGCAGGAGGTTTCTAATGCCTCAACACCAGCCTGCACTACATAGTGAGACACTGTCAAAAAAAAAAGGAAAAGGAAAAAATAAAAAAGCATTAGTGAAACACAGTACCACTGTAAAGATAGATGTGACTTCCTTTACATGCTAAATTTGTCCTGTCTGGAAACTTTATTTTAATAAACAGACAAAAGCACGAGACATCTAGCTCACGTCCTGCAGTGTCACAGGTGATGTGCAGTGGTGATTACCGGCCTTGTCAACACAGTCGAGGAGGGGAACAAAGCTGGACCCTAAGGGACAAGTACAGCCGGTCGCTCCAGACCGCTGCTGAGAACACCCCTTCCCCTCTGGAGAACAGAGACCTGCTCCACGTCACTGAGGAAGGGGAAAAGCAGGAGGAAGATGGCGTAAGCTAAGCATCGCTCTAACGGTTAGTGACAGGCGAAGCTGCGCTCTCCGCCAGTGTGATCACACGGCAGGTGCAGCGTTAGTGAGCCGCGGAAGCCACGCGCACCGGCGCCCACCACAAGCCTGCCCCGTTACCCTCGCGGAGTCCGTGGGGGAGGGAGGCCCCTCGGCAGCGTCCTCCTGGATAACCTCCTAGCGGGGGACAGGAGAGTGCGAGAGCGGGGTGAGCGGACCATGAAGATGAAGGACAGGGCGTCAGGAGCGCGCAGCTCCCCGCAGTGCCCAGGGGCCGCGGCCCTTGGTGACATTTTACAGTTGCATTCGATGATGTTAACGGAGCTCGTTTTTCCTTGTCACCTGAACTAAGTCTGCCATGAGGAACCCCAACGAATACATCAGGCACACGCTTTTGGTGTTGATGCATCTGAATGATTTCCCCTTCACCTGTTTAATCTGTGCCATTAGACGGAAACGGTTTTCTTTCACTACATTCTCTATTTTATGTACATATGTGCATGCGTGTGTACATATACACACATACATACCATGTAAGTATTTCCTTTAAAACATATTAGAAATCAGCAGATGTAAAAGGTTAGTTTTTAAAATTTTGGTAACTAACACTGTATTACAAGCCAGCAATCTCTCATTGTGAAAATTCAACATTGAGTCCTGAGACTGTTGTTCATTTTCCCTCCCCAGATATTTACCAATAAATAGGATGATACATTTTATGTTCACAATATCTCAAGTTTCTTAATGCTGTTTATAAAATTGGTTGCACTTTCCTGCTCCACACAGGCAACTGCCCCACGGTGACGCTGCCTGTGTTCACGAGACCAATGCTCCGGTTCCCCTTGAGATACTTACTAGGCCACTGCTCTGCTCCCTGAGAGGCAAACTTGTTTTTACAGATGGACGTGAGATGAGATGTTGGGAGCCGCCAGGGTAATACCGTGGCGTGTAAAGGTATGGGGCAAAGAATGGCTATGGAGAAACACGTAACAAAAAATGAACAATCACAGAAATCAAAGTGTCATGAGATTCAGCAAATGAAACTAACCAAACACAACTCCAACAGAATTAATGCAAGTGACAAACAAAAGGCTAACACAACTCCTTCGTATTTTATGTCAACTCAAATTTAAGACATATTATGCACATTTTTATAATTCCCCATTTCATGTAAGCTTTAAAAATAAGAAGTAAAGTTTTACACCTTACGGTTTGACACAAATGTATCTTGACACTTTAAAGAAGTTTACAGGCTTTTCCTGTGTCAGGTTCTAAGTAATCGATACACGATGACTCACAATATCTTTAAAAAAAAAAAAAAAGATTGGAACCTTATTGGAGTACAATGCCTATTACAGTACTTTTCACATTTTTTTAAAAAAAGATTAACGTAAAAAAGTGCCAAAAAGGTCAGGGTCATATAAGAACCCCAGCATGAAATCAGGAACAGGGTCCCTCCCCTTCCCCAAGGTGACCTAGATCCTGACGCCCCGCATGCTCTGTGCTCCAAAGCAGAAAGTACAGGGAAAAAGAACTACTATAGGAATTTCAATTGATCACTGTTGTAAATGTCAGTATAAATTATTTTTCCAGTTATACCAAAAAGAGAAACAGATTCTCTTAAAGCAATGGATAGTCACAGTTGACCTTGTGGAGTTTACTTCCTTATCAAGAAAATAAAAACTAAAAGCATCACTGACATTTGGATTTTTTTTTCTTTTTTCTTTTTTGAGACATGGTTTCACTATGCAGTTCAGGCTGGCCTCGAACTCACAGTGATCCTCCTGCCTCAGCCTCCCGAGTGCTGGGATTACAGGCATGCGCCACCACGTCAGGCCTTCAGATTCTTTTGAGATCTAGAGCATAAGAAAACTAAAAATTCTTTTGACCTTTCAAAATCACATTTTACACTTAAACTTTACCTTTACCTATTTTAAATCCAAGTACAAAATCTGCAGCAGATGACGTGAGCAATCTCCCTGGAAGAAATACTGAGCCATGCAGCAGGCCCGGCCACTTACCCTGTTGTAGAAGGGGTGCTGGGGGCCCGTCATGCCACTGTAGTAGCTGCTGTGGGGCTGCGGGGACACCACTCCGCCTGCGAAGGGCCCGTTGAAGGATGTGGAGGATGAGCAGACGGAGGGGGGCTGGCTGTACCCCGATGGCCCCCGAGGAGCAGCTTCGTGTAGGGGCAGCGGTGGGTAGGCGAGAGCTCCTATGTTGATCTGCTCCCTGGCAGCGCGGACGTCTGCAAGACCCCAGCACCGAGAAAACAGGATGCACGTGTTAGTCCCACCCACCGCCTGCTCAGATCGCAGCCCCTCTCTTCAGAGCTCCAATGGTGACTATTCGACCTGAACTCTGAACGCCAGATGCCCAAGTGGGGTGCACAAAAGCTTGTGTCACCACTTGAGAAGCCACAACACCCGGACTTTTCTCGTCAGTTATCAGCCCTATTAATGTTTCTGACTTTTAAAAGATCTGTGATATGCTAACACTTCTCATGCTCCGTCTGTGCTGCCAACCACAGTAACTCCACACTGTTGAGTGTCAGCTCATTCCAGGTTTTCTCAGGCTGCTGGCGCTCAAACCAGAAGGTTTCGCCACCTCAAAGTAACCAATTCCAGACAGAGAGACCCTGGACATCACCCTCACCACAGGCACCCACAAGGAGAACGCAGGCACTGACCATTCCCTCATTAAACTTCTGTGGTGCTGTGGATGGAGCATGGGCACTGTGCCTGGTGGGCAAGCACCTGGCCACGGTATGTGCCACATATGGACCATGAGATGGACGTGGGGACCTATGCACTCTCTCTGGGGAAGCTGGTGACCACGGCAGCAGGCTGTGTCAGGGAAGCAAGAGCTTGCTCCCTGCCTAACCCTATGGCCCGAGTCGAGTTTCTGTCCTCCCCTGCAGGTC
This sequence comes from Dasyprocta punctata, assembly GCA_004363535.1. NCBI lineage: Eukaryota > Metazoa > Chordata > Mammalia > Rodentia > Dasyproctidae > Dasyprocta > Dasyprocta punctata. The sequence continues at coordinate 4,064 of RJWM01047299.1, forward strand.
GCCTTGAGCCAGCACCCCGTAGGCAGGGCCCGACCAGCTGCAGCCCTGTCTTCCCCCGCACGTCCTGCAGCACCGCTGGGAGGTGACCTCTGCCCAATTCCTGGAAAACTCGAGGGCGGGCCCACAGAGCTTAATTGTAAGACACACGGCATTTTCATGAAGGCTGGTGTTAGGGTTCGAGTCCAGATGCTCCCCAAAGCCTCAAGCGGCCAGAGGTGGCTGGCTCCAGAGGATGTGGTGCTGGCTATGAAGGGTGTGTGATTACTGAATGAGGCACTGACCGACTGGTGGAGTTCTGGGTGTGGATGATGAGGAGGCCACCCTGGGTGTGGGTGCCGCCTGCCCTAAGGGGACACAGCCTGGAAAGAACAGGAGCGCAGGGAGAGGCCTTCTGCCTGCCCCGCCTGCCAGGAGCTGTTTCCCCTCTGTGATGCCCCTCCGCGCTGCCATCCTGCCCGAACCCTGACTAGGGACTGAAACCTCTGCTAACTGAGGCAAACCTTTCCTGAGGGTTTTGTCTCAGCAGCGAGAAAGTGAGATGGCAGCCGGGCGTGGTGGCGCACGCCTTTAATCCCAGCACTCGGGAGGCTGAGGTAGGAGGAGCATTGTGAGTTCGAGGCCGGCTTGGGCTACAACGCGAGTGCAAGGCTGGCCTGAGCTACATAGTGCAACCCTGCCTCAAAAAACCAGGGCCGGGAGTTTGGCTCAGTGCCTTAAGCGCCTGCCCTGGCAAGCGCGAGGTTGTGAGTTCAATCCCCGGTGCCGCAAAAAAAAAAAAAAAAAAAAAAAAAAAAAAAAAAAAAAAAAAAAAAAAAGAAAGTGAGATGGCCAGAGCGGCTGTGCGGCTGCACCCAGCGGCAGCTCGGGGCCCCCTCACCCTAAACCTCAACCCCGCTGCCTCCAGCTCCAGTCCCCACACCAAGCTGAAAACCTGAGCGCACACAAGGGCTTTCCTCCCCCTCCGGAGAGACCCAGAGGACTCGGTGACAGACAGTTATAACAGATTGTCATCTGAGAGTCATGGTCGTATGCTAAAAGCAATCAGATTCCAGAGTCCCACAGACCTTGGGGGTGGGGGTGGGGACTTAACACAACTTTTTTTTTTGGTGTGTCAATGATGGTGAGCCCAGGGCCTTTGCACTGAGCTACATTCCCACTGTTTCTTTCTTGAGACAAAGTCTCCCTAAGTCACTAATCTGTCCACACTAATTTGTGATCCTCCTGCCTCAGCCTCACTGCGTGCTGGGATTACAGGAGTGCATCACCACGCTGGCTAACATGTCTTAAACATCCCTAAACTCCTACATTTTATTCGATTTCTTGTGTGGTGCCTAGCTCAAATGTCGTGACTTTTCACGGAGCAGCAGGAACTTCAGAGCATCAAAACCAAGTGCGCCACTAACGCCCACCTGCAATAATCTCCCGAAGCTTGGGGTCCAGGTTCACCGTGCACGGCAGAAAGGTTTTCACATCTCTCGCCACGAGAACCGGGGTTCTTGAAGACAAAAACACTTCGAAGTTTCTAATGTCTCCGTCGATCTCAAGCAGGGGCTCCACATCTTTAGTTGTTGGAATATTCTTTGATATTCTTCAGTGAACAAAGAAAGACAAAGGTTATTTGTCTCGCTATCAGAAAGTCTAATTCTGTACAACTCGAAACTTGTTAAACAACACATTATACACCTCACTCGTTATACACCTCACTCTCCTGTAAAATAACGTGTACAGAAAAGAAACCCAAGTTGGTGGTACAATTACAAAATTAACATAGTAACAACGAGTGAAAGGAAGGAAGGAAAGTGACATAATGGGGGTGACACGAGTTATCACTGAACCAAGGAAGGCAGTGGGCCCCAGAAAGATGAAATCCCTACTCAGCCACGTTCAGCACTGAGGAGGCTGAGGCAGGAGGAGAGCCATGAGCTTGAGGCCAGCCTGGGCTATATAGAGAGACCCCATCTCAAAAACAGAAACCAAAACAAAACCTACCCAAAATCACACCCCGGGGAGAGACTTTGGTTCTGTATGCTATGATTTTACAACAGAATACTATACAGCTCTTTCTTTTACAGAAAAAGATTAAGAACTCTAAATTACAAAAATGAGAAAACTGTTAGGACAGGTTTCTTTTTCTTACAGTGCTAAGGATCAAAACCAGGCAAGTGTTCTACTACTGAGCTACACTCCCAGCTCAGGGTTTTTCTTTTTTAAAAAAGCTTTTAGCCAGGTATGGTGGTGCACACCTGTAATTATCAGCACTGTGGGAGGCTGAGGCAGGAGCATCACAAGTTTGAGACAGTCCGGGCAATTTACCAAGATCCCGTCTCAAGATAAAAACAACTCAAAAAAGACAAGAGCTGTGAATATAGCTCAATGCAAAGGTCCTCGGTTAAATGCTAAGTACAGGAAGAAAAAGAAAGAGAGAAAAAGAAAGAGAAAGAGAGAAAGAGAAAGAGAAAGAAAGAAAGAAAGAAAGAAAGAAAGAAATTAGTTTTATTTTTCTGTCATAAAAGGATACAGAAAATACAGAAAAGGAGACTGGAAAAATCCACATTTTTACTAATCACACAATAACTGGTAACACAGCACTTGGTCTTTTATTATGTGCAATTTCTTACCTAGTTGATTTCAAACAAACAACTCTGTATCAAGCAGAGACTCTTGAACAGGAGTATTTACTGGTTTAAAATACTACTATGCGCCACCATGTGCACCTGTGTGACTACGCTGTCCTTGGAGATGGTCCGTGCTGACAAGGCCGATGATCAATGTGGGCCACCAGGCACCTGCTACTCAGAGGCCACACTTGAAGTGCACCAGAGAGAAGAAGGGGCAGGAACCCCAGGGAGAAGCTGGAAGCTGAAAGACAGGAGGGCAGCAGGAGGCCAGAGCCTCCCAAATGCCCGCTAACAGCAGGATGATCACAAAGCCACACTACCCACAGAGTGGGTTGGGACTCAGCAATAGGAAGGAGCGACAGACAGACAAGCCTCATCCCAACTTATGCTAAGTAAAAATCTAGCCAAGAAAGCGTGCCTAATAGTTGTTCTTGTTCCGTGGTGCTGGCGTTCAACCTAGGGCCTGCTCACAAAGCTTCAACTCCGGCCCTTTACTACCATGATACAGGACTTCACTAAGACCTAGGCTGGGCTTGAACTTTCGATCCTCCTGCCTCAGCCTACCCAGGAGGTGAGGTTACTGGTGTGTGCCAATGTGCTCAGGCGGCTGTCTTCATTTAGATGAAACTTAAAAAAGGAAGCATCTACAAACAGCAGGTCAAGGTTTCCGAATAGGGAGGCAGGAAAAAGGGAGGGAGAGGGTCCCCGAGCCCAGGCAGGAACTTCCGGAAGTGACACTGCCAGTGGTGATGCCTGGGCGGATACACATGAACACCAAACTCAGGAAACTGTGCCGTTAAACAAGGCAGCTTCCCGTATGTCCCGTATATCACAAATCGCTACTCAGAAATCACCTGGATGACTCCTGAACACCAGGTTCTACCAAGGTTCAGAGAAGCCCCTCCAGAGACCAGTGAAAATCCTGCTCTGATCTGAGTTCCAAGCTCGATTTCTTTGGGACCAGCGCTTTTCTGCCCAGACCCGATACGTCCCTAGTAGCCAAATATTAGAAGTCATCTCAGGGGAAATCCAGAGAACACAATTAGCAAACGAGAAAGGAACCGGGTGCTGGTGAGGGGAGAAAGATAGCAATCTGGACTTAGTGTATTTCTAGGCGCCCTTTCAGAGAGACACACAGGCACCCCCAAAGAGAAAAGCTCTCTGAAACAGGACAACTTTTAATAAAGCAAAATGGCATTCCAACTGATTATCAGGTATAGTTAAAATGCACCATGTTGCATGCTCAAGTGGCCAAAACCTCGGCACCACAACAGTTAAAGAGGAAGCCCGGCTATTTCGGGAGTCTCTCACACGTACACGGAGGGGAGAGAGGCTGGGGAGATTGAGATAAAAGCACACAGCTGACAAGTCACATGAAACAAACGAACTGAGTTCTCAGGGCGGCGCCGCCAGGCCTGAATGCAAGCAGTGTTCTCCACGGCGAACAATGCGCCAGGCAGGAGGCCACGGCGACCCCTGCACACTCAGATGAAATCTGTGCTGACCTCCTGAGCTCCCCGGGACTCCTCTGCCAGAGAACATGTTTATGTAACTGATAATCTTTTGGCTGTGGGCCACCAGAATCATACAGGCCGTCATAGGGCAGATACTTTTTTCCCCCAAAGGTTAGCTTTTAAGGAATTTAAGTAACTTCACTTTTCAATTAAGAGTGAATTTCCATGTCCACAATTATGAATCACGTGAGCTGAAGTTGCCAGCAGTTAAATGGCCCACGGAAAGGGTTTTAAAACTTCAGGCATCCATAGCTCGTCGCTTTAAATGTGGCTTCCTTCCTTGCCATTGACCCACCAGCACTTGTCAACACACACATCAGTGCTAGTTAAAGAGCTCTGATCACAAGCACCAGGGGTTTATAGAAAGTCCATGCGGATTCCTCCGCAGAGATTACATGAGCCATTCGTAGCCCTTCCATTCAAGATGAGGATTTAAATTGCCCACAAGAAATTTCCATTTTAAATTAAAATGTAAGCAAGTTTTTAGAGCATAATTTGTGATAAAGGCACTACTTATACTTTTTCCGAAGGTAGCTGCTTAATAATGTCATTACTTAATAGGAAGTCAAACATTAAGATAAACTCTCTCTCTCTCTCTCACTCTCTTTCCCCCCACTTCCTCCCTTGCCAGGGATTGAACCCAGGGCTTATGCGTGTTAGGCAAGCACTCAATCAGAGCCACCCTCCCAGCCCACGTTTTCTTTAGACTTTTAGTACAGTGAAACAAACTGAACACCTCATAATCCCTCGCGCACTTCCTCCCCGCGGGGGCTCATTTACAGAGCGCCCTTCCTGCACGAAACACCATGGAGACTCGGGGAGGTGGAAGGGACACAGAAACAGCCACGCAGCACCACAGCCCGAGACAGAAACCAAAGATAACGAGACACTCGTCTGTATCCCCTCCGCCACCTCTGGGAGACAGCCGAGCCCGGGCACGCAGGGGCCGACCGTGCCCTCCCCACCTCTGTCCTCACCCCGTGACTCCCACCCATCCTCCGCACTGGTCGCAGCCCTCTGCCCTAAGACCTGGGAGCACTCCTACTTTCTTGCACATGGAACTAGAGTTCCCTCACCTTCCTCCTGTCCATCTCCCCCTCCACACCCTAAGTCGCATGGAAGTCAGGAATGAGTCTGGTTCATCCACCGTTGTACCCCCAGTGCCCACAGAGCATACTGGCACAACACGGCTGTTCGAGAAGTAGCTGTAGGATGAATGAATCACACACACAAAGTATGTTCTTCCTAAAGAACTCTATTCTTTTAAAATAAAATAATGCTTATCCTTTCTGATACTGACAAAACCCTGGGCTTGGGAAGAAGGCTGGTCCATGCTGGGTTCAGTTTCGTGGGTTTTTTGTTTTTTTTTTTTTCACCTTTTTGAGACAGGGTCTCACTATGCAGTTCAGGCTGGCCTTGGGCTCACTTCGCAGCACAGGCTGGTCTCGAACTAACAACAATCCTCCTGCCTCAGCCTCCCGAATGCTGAGATTACAGGCGTGCACCCCATGCTGGCTTTGGGTTCAGTTTTGTACAAGGTGTGAGGTAGGGGTCCATTTCCATTCTTTTCTGCACGTGGAAATCTGGTTGTCCCAGCACCAGCTGTTCAAGAGGTTGTCCTTTACCCACTGAGTGGATCTGGCAGTCTGTCAGGAGCTCAACTAGTCACAGGGGCTTGGGGTTATTTTTGGACTCCCAATTCTATGTGATCAATCTACATGTCCTCCTTCAGTCAGTACCACACTGTTTTGACTACCATAGCTTTGTAATTAGGTTTTAAAATGGGAAAGTGTGGGCCTCCCAATTTTGCTCTTCTTTTTCAAGACTGTTTTAGTTATTTGAGGCATACCTTACAATTTTCTATGACTGTAAGGGTCAACTTTCTGTTTCTGCAAAAAGAAAAAAGGCTAGTAGAATATTGACAGAGATTACACTGAGTTTGTAGATCACTTTGGATGGGACTGACATCCTAACATTTCTTTTTCTTATTCATATACATGGAATGCCTTCCCATTTATTTAGATCACCTTCAGTTAACACTTGGTTAATTTATTCCTAGGTATCTTATTCTTTTGTATGCCCCAGTACCTAGAAGTGCTGCAACCAAAGACCCCAGTCTTACGAGGCAGTGAAATGAGAGGCTGAGACACTAAGGGGCAGACACAGCCCAGCCCCTCTGCTCCTCGGACATGGAGACTGTCACATTCACTTTGGGAACAGTCAGGGGCACGCCTGTGAGCCCAGCACTTGGGAGGCTGAGGCAGAAGAATCTGCACAAGTTCAGACCAGCTACATCATGAGTTCAAGCCTACCTGAACAACATAGTGAGACCTGGCTCAAAAAAAACCCCACAAAATCCTCAAAACAAAACAAAACTATTATACAAGCTTTCCACGTCTCCACCTTAGAGGGTTTCCATTAAGCACACTTACAAGAAAAGTCACTTCTAGGAATACAGTGCTGACAAGAAACACAACCTGGCTGCATCTGCACAAAAGGACACGACTATTTTCTGAGCTGCGGATCCCACCTGGGCTGTGTGCGTGCGGAGCAAGTGCTCTCCCACCCGGCTCCACCCCACTCAGCCCCACACACAGCACTGACTACGGCAGCCACTGTCCTCCACCCACACCTGAGGACCTCAAGTAACTCAGAGTAAGGCTGTAATGTCTGACTACAAAGCAACGAGATTCAACCAAAAAAAAAAAAAAAAAATCTTAAATAAGTACAGAACCTAACTTCTCTTTAGTATTTAATAATTTCAATCTAAATCTGCAAGAAGATCAATTTTAAAATTATAGCCTTGTTTTGTACCTAGTTAGTAGCTAGTTTCCCAAGTTAATTGAGAATCATTTTAGGAGGGGGCAAGGGGTGTAACTCAGTAGTAAAGGCCCCAGGAAGTAAGTTGCACTGGAGGTAAAACTAGGAAATACATTTAGAAAATGAAGAGGACAAAGACAATGAGGAAGATTTATGTTACAGAAAAAGGTATCACTCAACTTAAAAACTATGCCATGATTAGGGAACAATTTATTTGCCCATCTCACTGCCTTAAATACGCACAGGTATATCAATTAAAAGTGAAAAAAATAAGCCAGGCATGGTGGTGCACGGCTGTAATCTCAGTACTTGGGCAGGAGGATCATTGCAAATTCAGCCCATCCTGGGCTACAAACTGCGCTGAAGGCCAGCCTGAAGTGCATACTGAGACCATCTTAGACAAAAAAGTGAAACAAGCAAACAAAGAAAAAAAACCCTGAAAAAACTGTATCTGGAAATACAGCATTCCATTAGGTTATAATTCCATGTTCCCCCGAGTGCAGCTGCAGAGGCCTGGCTCTTGGAGACTCCACAGTGACCCTGGAGACCCCACCTCTCATGCCCCCTCCCCGATGGCTGTGATGCTGCGGCACAGGAGCCAGCTCGAGGGTTTCACCCAGTGTGCGGCCCAGAGCCAGGGTGCAAACACTTCAGAATGTGCCCAGCACAACCTGTATTTGCTTAGTGAATGAACACAATCAAAACATTTAGTGCAACAAATCCGGTGGCCTTTAGCCAGGAGTGGTGGCCCATGCCCGTAATTCCTACTACTCCGGAAGCTGAAGCAGGAGGATCAGAAGCTCAAGGCCAGCTTGGGCAACTTAGCAAAACCTGTTTTCAAATAAAAAATGAAATCAAATAAAAAGGCCCTGGGGATGCAGCTAAGTGGCACAGTGCCCCTGGGTTTCACACCCAGGACACAAAG
>RJWM01047300.1:0-11971 GCA_004363535.1 Dasyprocta punctata
GTTAAATGTAAAGCCACTCCTTGGTGAGGGACCAAGGCAAGCAGTGGTGCTGTTGGGCCCAGAGCTTGGCCTGTTTGCCACACAGCTCCTCAGGCTGCAGGTGTGGTTTTCTGTTTAATCCTCATTCTTGCCCACTCCCCAAAGGTTGTGGGTTTGGTCTGTGGTGCTCACCACCATATCTCAGGCCCCTGGCACAGTGTCTGGCTTATGGTGGGTGCTGGATAGTACAGAGGAACAGGAGAAAATTGAATTCCACCAATGGCCAGGAAGGAGACTCCATGCAAGGCAGGGCCTGCCTCGTGCAGAGTCAACTTTGACAGCTTGCGCTTTGGGAGAAGCTAAATCTTGAGGCATCACCTTCCCTACCCCAAGCCCTGCCAACCCCCACCCTTTACATAAAGTCCACGGATTGCTTCCCACTACGAGCCCCTAACACCCATTTCAAATGCTTTCTCCTCCAAGAACTTTTCTGTGAGCTCCCTAACTGATGGAGTCTCTCTTACTGGAGCCACCAGAACTATATTTTTTACCCCTCTTTTCCCCTGAGCCTCAGTCTTTCAATGTGAAAAATGAAAAGAGCTTGGTCTAGAAATTTCTTTCATCTTCAATGTATCCAGAGCCAGGTATGGTGGTACATGCCTGTAATCCCAGCACTAGGGAGGCTGAGTCAAGAAGATTGCAAGTTTGAGCCCAGCCTGAGCTACACAGTGAGCTACAAACTGTTTCTAGAAAAGAAGAATGAAAGAGGAAAGCTTCCAGGATTCCATTCAGGATGTTCTTGGGAATGCTTTCACCCTTCCTTCTAGTCTGTGAGTTTTTTGAAGGTCAGAGACCATTTCTTGTCATGTACCCTGTGACCAGCTCAGGTGTGGTAACTTAGACATCCATAAATACATTTGTGATGCATGACTGGAGGGCTGGGTTGAGATGGTAGACTCAGTGGATATTTAAGTCCTTTGTACTTCTCAAAATCCCATGGAAAAGCCGGGCGTGAGCCGGGCGTGGTGGCACACGCCTTTAATCCCAGTACTCGGTAGGCTGAGGTAGGAGGAGTGTTGTGAGTTCGAGGCGGGCTTGGGCTACAACGCAAGCGCAAGACCGGCTTGAGCTACACAGTGCGACCCTGCCTCAGAAAACTAGGGCCGGGAGGTTAGCTCAGTGACTTTAGCGCCTGTCTGACAGGTGCGAGGTTGTGAGTTCAATCCCTGGTGCCACAAAAAACAAAACAAAACAAAACAAAACAAAACAAAAAAAAAACTACTAGGAAAGTAAAACAAGTTACAGAGTGGGAGGAAATATTTGCAAAGCACACAAATGATAAAGAACTGATATCCAGGATATATAAAGAATTGCTACAATTCAATAAGACAAACTACTAAATTTAAAAATGGGCAGAGATCCATTTCCAAAAGAATTGAAAGCAGGGACTCAAGCAGACATTTGTATGACAATGTTCATAGCAGCATTACTTATGATTGCCAAAAGTAGAAACAATTCAATCATTCATTGATAAATAGATAAGCAAAATTACATATGTATATATAATGGAATATTTATTCAGTCTTAAGAGGAAATGAATTCTAACACATACTACAACATGGGTGAAACTTAAAAACATCATGCTAAGTGAAATAAGCCTAACACATAAAGACAGATATGGTATGAATCTACTTATGTGAAGTACCTAGAATAGTAAATTCATGGAGACAAAAAGTAGAATGGAGAGAGTGTTTGATGAATACAGAGTTTCAGTTTGGAAAGATGGAAAAGTTCTGGAGAGGGTTGAGCCATATTTCACAATGACATATATGTATTTAATGCCACTGTACTTATAAATGGTAAATTCTATGTTCTGTGTATATTTACTGCAATAAACAGAAAAAAATAGGCAAAATATTCAAAATGACGTGTCATCAAAGAAAGCTAGTAAGCTTATAATGGATAAGCACAAAGATGTTTCACATCATTAACCACTATGAGAATTCAAATTAAAGCCACAATGAGATACCACACTACACTTACTAGAATGGGTATGATAAAAAAGATAAGAGCCAGACAAGGTGGTGCATCCTTGTAATTGAAGCTACCTGGGAGGCTGAGGCAGGATTGTAAGTTCAAGATTAATTAGAACAATTTAATGAGACCTTATCTCAAAATAAGAAAAATGGAAAGGGCCAGGGATGTAGCTCAGTGGTGGACCACTTGCCTAGCATTTATAAAGTCCTTGGTTCAATCCCCAGTGTTATTTAAAAAAAGAAAGAAAAAATTGTTGGTGAGAATATGGAGAAATTGGACTCTTTATGTATTAAAGTGATACCAGCACTTTGGAAAGAAGTATTTTTTTTTTAAAGTTAAACATAAGAGCTACTGTGTAACCCAGAAATTCTGCTTCTAAATATCTACCCAAGAGAAATAATGTCCATACAAAGACTCATGCACATTCATTCACAGCCATTTATGAACACATACATGCAACTCAAGTGTCCATCAATTGGTGAATGGATAAACAAAATGTATTAATGTATTATATCTATATACTACTTGGCAATAAAAAAAAGCAATACACAGGGCTGGAGTTACAGTTCCATGGTAGAGTGCATGAAGCCCTGGGTTTGATCCCAGCACAGCAAAACAAAACATCAGATTACTAATACATGCACCAACATAGAATAAATCTCAAAAATATTATGCGAAGTGAAAGAAGCCAGATATAGAAGACTACTTACTGTATTATGCTATTTATATCAAATATCCAGAAAAGGCATACTTAAAGAAACAAAAAACAGATCTAGGGATACTTGGAAATTAACTGCAAACAGGTACAAGACAACTTTTGGATAATACAAATGTCCTAAAACTAGCTGGGCGTGGTGGCACACACCTTTAATCCCAGCACACTGGGAGGCTGAGGTACGTGGAGCATTGTGAGTTTGAGGCTGGTTTGGGCTACAATGAGTGCAAGGCCAGCCTGAGCTACATAGTGCAATCCCGTCCCAAAAAACTAGGGCCAGGAGTTTGGCTTAGTGGCTTAAATGCCTGCCTGGCAGGTGTGAGGTTGTGAGTTTGATCCCCGGTGCCGCAAAAAAAAAAAAGTTCTAAAACTGATGATGGTTGCTCAATTCTAAAAATTTGCTAGCATTTAAGGGAACAGTTACAATGAGTGAATTTTATGCCATAAACTATATCTTTTTTTTTTTTTTTTTGCGGTACCGGGGATTGAACTCACAACCTCGCGCCTGCCAGGGCAGGCGCTTAAGGCACTGAGCCAAACTCCCGGCCCTGGTTTTTTGAGGCAGGGTCGCACTGTGTAGCTCAGGCTGGCCTTGCACTCGTGTTGTAGCCCAAGCCGGCCTCGAACTCACAACGCTCCACCTACCTCAGCCTCCCGAGTGCTGGGATTAAAGGCGTGCGCCACCACGCCCGGCTCATAAACTATATCTTGATAAAAATAAAATGCCTTTAGTGGATCAGAAACTTTGAGAACTTCCTGAAAATCCAAAGTAGATGGAAGGCAAAGTAACAGAGCTACCGTATATAAGAAGCTTTCACAAATCAGTAAGACAGTAAGAAAATGATGAAGCTGCCAGGCATGGTGGCGCACTCCTGTAATCCCAGCTCTTGGGAGGCTTAGGCCAGAGAATCCTTTGCAAGTTTGAGACCAGCCTGGGCTACAAAGTGAGCCCAAGGCCAGCCTGAACTGCATAGAGAGACCCTGTCTCAAAAAGACAAAAAAAAAAAAAAAAAAAAAAAAAAAAAAAAAAAAAAAAAAAAAAAAAAAAAAAAAAAAAAAAAAAAAAAAAAAAAAAAAAAAAAAAAAAAAAAAAGATGAAATTATATTTAAAAAAGAAATGACAAACAACTGAGTAGAAAAAAAGAATAAAGAACACAAGCCAGCAATCACAAGAAAATGACCATGAAATTGCCATTAAACTAACGAAAATGTGTTCAAACTCACTGCTTTAAGGACAGATGCAATTTAAAACTAAGATGTTACCATTTTACATACCAGGTTTACCAAAATGCCAGGTTAACAATTCAAGGGAATGGAGTATTAAAAATACTCATATATTAATGGGGATGTGCAATTGGAACAGCCTCAGGAGAGAACTATTTGACAGCTCCTACTAAATGTAATAAGGGCTGTTTTCTGTGTTCCAGTGATTATACATCTCCTAAGTCAGAGAAACTCGCTGACACAGTAGCACGTGAAGGAATCACAAGGGCTGTAGGTGTCAGTCTGTGTTACAGTGCTTGTTTAATATACACAAGGCCCTGAGTTTGATACTCAACTTGGGGATACAAAAAAGAAAACAAAATAAAACAATACAGGAATCACAGTCTGCATAATAACAAAAAATAAGAGCCGCCTAAATGTCTGTCCATTACTCCATAAAAGGATTTAAAAAATGAAGTACAATAACCATTGTATGATATTCTCTATAGCAGTTACTAGATTTTTATCTTTACTGAGATCCTAGACAAATTGTTAAAGTGAAGAAAGGTAAGTTATGGTGTTTACTTGTATACTTAAAAATTAGTCAAACAGAAGTGAAATATGAATATGGGTAAAGCTAAAGATCTTGATTCTCCTGGAATATCCCACTTCCTTTCCATGTGTTTATATTCATATGCATATGTACATATGGAGTTTTACTTCCTTTTTAAAAAGAATCCACATTGTTCTATATGTACTATTTTGTAGTTTGGTTTTTCCATGTAATGATAAGCCATGGAAGTCTTCCCATTGCAGCTCCCATGGTTTTACCATGTTCTTTTCATTACATGTTCATTATGGTCATGCTTAAATGACTTTCATATTGAAGGATATTTAGCTAGACTTCGTAACATACAAATAAATGATGATATACTGAACCTCTTAGGTTGAAGGTATGTACATTTTAAATTTGTGTAACTACTGCTAAAATAGCCTCCTAAGTGCCTCTAACCAAATTATACTCCAGAAGGGGATGGAAACATATAACCATTTACCCACCCTTCTCTGTTAATTAGGTCGCTAATCCTTGTAAGTATCAAGGCCTTGCCCTTATGGCTTCATTCAACCTTAATTAGCTCATTGTAGGTCCTATATCCAAATACAGTCACATTGGGGGTTAGGGCTTCAACTTGAATTTAGAGTAAGGATAATTCAGTCCAGAACACGCAATATAGCAACTATTTTCTATTGTATTTAGGTTTTATTATTTTATTTTTTGAGACAGAGCTTTTCGAGGCAGCTCAGGCTGGTCTTCAGTTTTAAATCCTCCTGCCTCACTGGGACTACAAGAATATACCACCACACCCAGGCTGCTTTTTAAACCTAGTGTGCCAGTACATGTAAACTGTACCATCTTAAGTACTTTTAAGTGTACAGTTCAGTAATGTTTAGTACATTGAGACAGCTTTGCAACCCATCTGCAGAACACTTTTCATTTTGCAAAACTGAAACTCCATGCCCATTAAACAACTCCCATCTCTCCTTCTCCCAGACCTCAGAAATCTCCAGTTTACTTTCTGCCTTTCTGTAGACCCAATTCGATTGTACTAGGTACCTCATGTAAATAGAATCATACAATATTTGTACTTTTGTGAACAGTTAATTTCATTACTATAATGACTTCCAAGTTCACCCATGTTGTGGCATGTGGCAGAAGCTCATTACTTTTTTGGGTTGAATAATAATCTTGTTGCATTTATGTCACACAGTTTGTTCATCTACTCATTCATCAATGGGCACTTTGGCTGCATTCATCTTTTGGCTATGATGAATAAAGCTGGGATGAGCAAGAGCATACACATATCTCATCAAGAACTATTTTTACATTCTTTTGCTGGATCATATGGTATTCTATTTTTAACTTTTGAGGAACTGCAAGAGTCTTTCCCACAATGCTTGCTGTGGAAATTTTGTATTTCCACCAACAATATTTAATAGTTCTAATTTCTCTATATTTTCTGTTTGTTTTTAATATGCTAGCCATCCTAGTGGGTGTGAAGTGAGTTAACTGTTTTTGTTTATTCCGTAGTACTAGGGATTGAACCCAGGGCCTCATGCATGCTAGGTAAGTACTGTACTACTGATCTCAAATTTATCTTTTTTTTTTTTTTTTTTTTTGCGGCACCAGGGATTGAACTCACAACCTCGCGCCTGCCAGGGCAGGCGCTTAAGCCACTGAGCCAAACTCCTGGCCCTGGTTTTTTTTTTTTGAGGCAAGGTCACACTATGTAGCTCAGGCCGGCCTTGCGCTCGCGTTGTAGCCCAAGCCGGCCTCGAACTCAACGCTCCTCCTACCTCAGCCTCCCGAGTGCTGGGATTAAAGGCGTGCACCACCCCGCCCAGCTTCAAATTTATCTTTTGTATGTGTGTGGTGGTGGTGGTGGGGTACTGGAGATTGAGCCCAGGGCCTTTGCACTGAGCTACATCCCGACCCCTTTTTAAATTTCATATTCTGAGACAAAGTCTGAGTTGTTAAATGGCCCAGGCTGGGTTTGAACTTTTGATCCTCTGGTCTCAGCCTAACCTCCCAGAGTGGTTACAAGGTGTGTGTGCTATCATTGCCAGCTTCAGTGGGTTCTTTCCATCTCAAAGCCTGAAACATTCTCCTTTTTCCCCATTTCCAATTTTTTTTTTTTTTTTTTTTTTTCTGGTACAGGGGATTGAACTCTGAATCTTGAGCCTGCCAGGCAGGCACTTAAGCCACTGAGCCAAACTCCTGGCCCTAGTTTTTTGAGGCAGGGTCACACTAGTATGTAGCTCAGGCCGGCCTTGCACTCGTGTTGTAGCCCAAACTGGCCTTGAACTCACAACGCTCATCCTACCTCAGCCTCCCAAGTGCTGGGATTAAAGGCGTGCGCCACCACGCCCGGCTCCAAATTTTTTTTATAGCTTTGAATTTTGCTGTTAGGTATTTAAGTCAATTGAAATTTATTTTTATGTGCTCTGCAAAGGGTAGCTAATTGTGCCAACACAAGTTACTGGCTAGACTTGATCGTCTCTTACTGATGCCTGTGGGTGGTGGTGTGTGGTGGTACTGGGGTTGTTTCTGGTCCAACTGATCCATTCTGGAGCCAACAACACTTCCTAGTGCTTTGGAACAAGTGGGGTTGGCTGCTGAGAGCGAGCCTCTTGTGATGCTTCTTTTCAAAACCAGCTTGGCTCTTCTTGCACTTTTTTTCAGTAACTCAGCCTGTTAGATTAAAAATGATCGTGGTGAGCTTTGGAATGGAATGTCCAGCAAAACTAACTTGGAGGAAAACTGAACTGTTTACAGCCTCTTATCCTCTTACAGGGAAACCTCTGTGTCTTCCCCCCTTCTTAGCCATCTAGGTAGGCCTGAGTGTTCTCTTTCACCAAAGCTGGGACCACAGCCACTGCAGACAAAAGCTCGTGTTTCCATACTTCCCCTTGAAGACAGTGGGGCAGGGAGCAAACTGCCAGATGAGAAGATTTGAAAAGGTGCTGAACAATCTGCTCTGGGGAGACAGGCTATTCAGGCAGGAGGCCTTGGAAACACAGCCATAGTTTGGCAAGGGGAACCCGAGGGATCACCCTGAAAACAGGCAGCTTCATAAGCCCCTAAGTGGAGGCGAGTTTTAAATCCTCCTGCCCCCACTGCACACGTGAAGAAAGTGAGGCTCTACAGTTGCAGAGAGAAACCTCAGTGGCTCTGGTTTCTGTTTCTCCAGAGCTCAGCTCGACTTTACAGGAGGATCAGATGCCATTGAACAGTGGAGGACAATGTACTCTGCTCCCAGGGCTCCAGGCCAGTTGCCAAAAGGCTATCGGTCAAGTCTCAAGATTTCACTTTGAAGTAGGTGGGTTCCTGGAGTAGGCACCCCTTCTCCTCCACATCCTTCCTTCCCCTTTAAGAAGAGACCGACTCCTTGTTTCATAGTGTTCATGGGCTTTATTGTTGCTCATCAGCAGGCAGAGGTGGCCCTGGGCCACCCAGCACTGTTTACACACGATCCCCATGGAGGGCCACATCAGTGGTGACAACTGCACTTCTCCTCCTCCGCCTTGGCCCCCTCCCCACCTTTGCACACACAGTCCTTGGCACACTTCTCACATTCCGCAGGGCAGCAGGAACAGCAGCCTACAGATGAGACGGGGGCGGGGGGGGGTGGATTCAGATCGCTGCCCCTCTCCCCATCACATGGGAGGGCAGAGGGAGGGGTCCTGGGGGCTGGGCTGGGAAGTCATCCTGGTTCAGCCAGGATGCTGTCCCCATCCTGCTCTCACATCTGAGGTGACTCAGCATCCATGGTGCTGAAGCTGCATGCTGGGCTTCTGCTGCAAGCTCACCCTGTTCCCAGCCCACAGCCGCTTCCGTGGGTGCCAAAGAGCTCCCAGGGATGGTGCAGGTGAGGCCCAGGCCAAGGGACTGTTAGGCCTTAAGGAGGAAGCATGCCAGGGTAAACGGCCTTGAGAGGGGCTTGCAGGAAAAACCCAGAGGTGTAGCAGGGTCAGGAAATCCACCGGGCTCTGTGCTTTGTCTCACATCCAAGAGACTTAAGGGAGACCTCCTCCCACCTCCTAACCCCTCCACGCATCACTGCTGTGAGCTGGGATAGGGGCTCAAACCGAGGGGTTCCACAAGGCCGGAGAGGGACCAAGGAGTGAAACTCCAGAGCTGCCCCCAGCCTTACTTGCGTGGCCTCCCCAGACACTGGAGGTTTTGAAGAGGGGGCAGCAGGGAAGGGTTGTGCCAGGGCAGCGGTTCTAATCCTCAGCTGCCCTTTGGAGTCTTCTGTGAATTTACAAAATATATCCCACCCTAGGGTCTCTGTCCCGTAAGGGATCGCAAAGCGAGAACGGGGAGCCTCGGGTCCCTCTGGGCGGGGAGGGCGGGGTGGTGCACTCACTCTTCTTGCAGTCGGTGCATTTGCAGTCCTCGCACTTGCAGGAGTCAGCGCAGGTGCAGGAACCACCTAGATGGGGAGACGCCGCCAGAAGGGTTAATTAAATCGGTGAACTCGGCGGCTCCACGCTTCAGAGGAGGAGATGGGCTGCCAATTTCCGCTCACTGCTCCTCGCTACCTGTACACCCCCGTCCTTCGCAAGGTTAAACATGGGAAATAAGGGGCTCCACCTCCTCCTCCTCGTCCTGTCCTTGAGCACAGCCGTAGGGCGTGGGACTCTGCCAGTAATTGGGTGTGCGGTGCCGCAGGGGGCTCACCAGTAGGACACGGGCACGTCTCCGGGTCCATGTCGAAGCAGGCAGACACTGGAGAAGGGAATGGGCTTCTCCAGGCAACTAGACGCACTGCTTAGCGGGTGGCAGCAGGTGGCGCGGTTTTTATAGCCCCAGGCGGGGGCGCGCGTGCAAAACCCGCTGGGCGTCAGCCCCTGCTCCGCGGTGCTCGCCTGCCGCCTGTGCGCACTGCGACAGCTGTCCGCGGCCCTCACCGCCGCCGTGGGTACCCGGCAGGAGGAAGTGCGCACGCACCGGCTCTGAAAGCGCAGAAGAGAGGCGCTTCGTGCACCCCCACCTCGTCTTTGCCTCTCATCCCCCTAGCCTAGTGTTCTTGGCATCAGTTTCACCCAAACGGGGTGCTGGGCTGGGATCGCTAAGCCAGTCACTGTTGTCCCTCTCGTGTGCACTGACAAAGGGCCATCTTCCCTTGTGTCATGCCCAGCACCTTGAGATTCTTGACTCCTGGCCCTTCGTTATACAAATCAGGAAAAAGGGGGCCCAGGGAAGGGGATTTGGAAAGAGCCTAGATGTTCTCAGCACAGAACGTCTCTGGGAACATTTTCCCCTCGCCACCCCCAACCCCCTTCCCTGACCCACCTTATGTCTAGGAAAGGGGCATATCAGAATCAAGCGAGAAGCTGGCATGGTAGCACACACCTGTAATCTGAGTTACTCAGGAGGCTGAAGCAGGAGGATCTCAAGTTTGAGCTCAGCCTGGGCAATTTATTTTATTTTATTTTATTTTTTGCAGCATCAGGAATCGAACTCACAACCTCGCACCTGCCAGGGCAGGCGCTTAAGTCACTGAGCTGAACTCCAGGTCCTAGTTTTTTTTTTGTTTTTTTTTTGTTTTTTTTGAGGCAGGGTCGCACTATGTAGCTCAGGCCCATCTTGCGCTCGTGTTGTAGCCCAAGCCGGCCTCGAACTCACAACGCTCCTCCTACCTCAGCCTCCTGAGTGCTGGGATTAAAGGCGTGCGCCACCACGCCTGGCCCTCAGCCTGGGCAATTTAGAGGGACCCTGTCTCAAAGTAAAATATAAAAAGGGCAGAGGATGTAGTTCATTAATAGAGTGCAGCTGAGTCCAGTGCCCAGTACTGAAAATAAAAATAACAACAACAATAAAAGCAGGGCGGTGGTGGTGTGATACATATAACTTAGTGTTCCCTGGGTTCAATCGCCAATACAGGGAGTTGTCTGGGAATGGGGTAGGAGGCAGTAAAAAAGTCTAAACTGCTTCGAGAGTGTGCTAGGGAGCTATTACCTCTGTTTCCCAGTCCAGACGCAGATCCAGTTCTGGGAAAATCTCCCTCATCTCCCCAGCAGGCCGCTGGAATTCTGACATCATATGCCAAGGTGATGTTGGGATAGCGACTTGAACGCTTGTCACCACCTTGCCCACCTCCCAAGGGCTGATCCCAAGAAGGCTCCTTTGTGGCTGAGCATGTAAAAAATGTGAGACCTACTGAAGTGGAGATGCTCTCTTCAAAAGACAGAGCTAGCCAGCAGCCCCTGGGGTGTGGAATTTGGGAGAGAGAAGAGAAGGGGACAGCTAGGAGAGGAGCTCAGTGTGACTTGGACCAGCTGAGTGACACACACCAGTCCTCACTCCAGGTCCTGCACCCAATGCAGTTGCTTCCTGGGAGAATGGAGGTTGTGGAGACTTTTATTTTTACAATTAGCTTGGGGCCAACAGATGAGACCAGGTAGAGTGAGGGGTGGAGATCATGCAGGGTCTCACCAACTAAGGGCTGGAAAATCAGCAGATCATCTCAGAGAAAAGCAAGGAGCCTAGCAAGTTCCACACCCATGTTGAAATTGATCCAGGGTAGGAGTAAGATTGTTGCTTTGTTCTCAAAGAATTGCCCAATTTACTATCCTGGGACTTAACAGTTGGCTGGGATTTTGGGAACCTTGTGAAAGTGTACAAAAGGGAGTTTGTACATATATCTACCTACAAATAAGGTCTTGGAGTGATCTGGATTTATGAGTAGAATGAATGTTGAATGAGGAGTTTCACCCACAGAGCAGCTAAAGCTAGAGATGGGTCACTGGTCTAGGAGCCCCGTGGTTTCTAGCTCCAGCTTGCCAAGTAGATAGGAAATCTCCCCCCAGTTTGTGCCTGGGTTTTCATGTGAGTAGACTGGATGTCTCTGTGTGGCTTCTATGGATAATGTTTTCCGTTTGCCGGGAGTTTACCAGCACCAGGTACTGTGTTGAGTACCATGTGAGACTTAGCACTTCACATTATCTCATTGACTCTTTACAATTACCTTTAATGTTAGACACTGTTGACACTATTTTTGTAAGTGGGGAAACTGAAGCTCAGAGAGATTAAGTAGCTTGTCCTGGTAGCAGAGCCAGGACTTAGATAAATCTCTGACTTTACACCTCCCTTTGAGGACTGACTGTGCACTCCAAGTGGACCCTAGCTTGGCCCAATTTCTTCTCCTTATGTCAGGGAGACCAGCTCTTAACTTCAGGGACCAACTTTCTGTAGCAATCATTGTGAACTGCTGTAACTAGGTGTAATATAGGTGAACAAAACTCCCAACCTACTGTATGTCCAGTATGAGTTTGTGTTCTCTAAAATCAAAGAATGAATTTTAGAAACAACGGAGGTTAAGAACAGAAATATTTACTGAGAGAAAGAAAGCTTCTGTCTGAGAGACAGAAGGGGTCCCAAGTGGGTTGCCAAAGACTATCTTTTCTAGTGACTTTTATAGAGTGAAACCATGATGGGAAAAACTGGGAATTCGCAAGGCAGATGGGCATGAG
>RJWM01047301.1:0-11958 GCA_004363535.1 Dasyprocta punctata
AGGGAGGAAAAGAGGCTTGCTTTTTCCATTTTTTGCTCTTGATGCTTTTGCTGTCTTTTGTCATCATGAACTGTTGCCTCTCTACCATGTCACTCAACTGGAGCCACCTGATTATGGACTGAAACCTCTACAAACTGTGAGCTAAATAAACCTGTCTCTCTTTAACTTTGTCCCAGCAATGAGAAAAAAAGTAACCAAGATGCTTCTTAATGTCATCGTATTTATCAGCTTTTGCTAAATAGCAGGTCAGAGCCATTACCAGTATGTTGGACAGGAGGATACAAAAGATCATGAAAGAGAACTTCCCATTCAGGTCAGGTTGGTCATACCTCAGGCTGCAGAGTGCCAGTAAATGTAGGGATGATGTTATTGACAATCTCTTGGCAAACATGTCAGAATTTCCCAGGGAGGTTAACATTCATGGACTTTAGGGTGGCAGTGACAGTATATACAGGTCTTGTGCTCTTCCTCAATGCCAAAAGTTATCACAGATACCCTTGAACAGCAAGGATAAACAACTGATAATGCAGGAAGCACTTCTGGAAATCTTGAGGAAACTATCATTTTTCTTGTGTCTCATTGCCATCACAAACATGGGTCTATCAACAAAAGAAGCAGAGACAATGACCTTTTTGGTTTCATACTTAAAGTGAGCTCCACCCTTTCCTAAGGCTGTGGCAAGATCAAAAGACTTCATGATTTATTCGGCATCAACACCATGCCATTGAATTTTAAAAAGACCTTGTTTCTGGAGGCGAAAGTAACTTTTCAGCTGGTCACAAGCTTCTTAGTCTTGACTGTGCCATTGAATTAGACTTCGATAGCATTAACTAGAATATGTAAACTATATAATACTGATCAATGAAGGAGTTACTACTCCAGCAAATGTCTGCTTTGCTGAAACTCACAGCAGCCCAGGTAGCCAGACAACTAATATAGACAGGAGCAATTACAACAAACTTCACATTATTATGCCTCAGGAACACTTTTGGTACTGTATTAAAAAAATAAAATTGTGCCAGAGTATCAAGCCAGGATCACATTGTATATAATATACTTGAAAGATGGTACAGTCTTGTGTTTGACACTGAAGTAGTAAGCATGTCTAAATCACAGTATTCCTGAAGCTGTTCCTAACATACATAGTCTAACATCTATGTTTGCTGAAATGGTTATGCTGCTTCTTGTGAGATAGAGAAAAGTGTTTTGAGGATAGTGATATTGACTGTCTAGTAGATCCAGCTATTTATTTCTCTTTAGTGTTCCAGAGTATCACGATTCCAGAGTATCATGATTCAGGACAGAATTAGTCTCATTATTATGATTTAAGGTGAAGGTCACATAACTAGTATGTCACTGACTTTCCCATTGCTGGGACAAAATACCTAATATAGCACAATTTAAGAAGGAGAACTTTATTTGGTTCATGGTTTCAGAGGGTCTAGTAGGTAGTCATTTGACTCCAAAGCAGAAAAGGCATGGTAGAAGGGCATAATGAAGGAAGGCTTTTCAACCCACCAAAAGCGAGAAAGCACATAGAGAGAGCCTGAACCCGGGACAAAAATCCATTCTTCCAGATCATGCTCCCGGAGACCCACCTTCTACAACCAGTCTCTACCTCCCAGCATCAGTGAATCAATCTATCGATCATTATAGTGATCTAATCAATTTCCAATCTCCCACCTCTGAACAAATAAGATTTTGAGGATGTTTTAGATTCTAACTGTAAGGACTAGAAAGACTATTCTTACTTCTGAGGGCATAAACAAAGAGAAGTAATTCTATCCTCTTGTGAGATAAAAGAATTTTGTCCTTTTGTTTTGCAACCAGTCTGTATTTGTTAATGATTTTTAGCTGATTTAAATAATTTCTATCCATAAAGCAAGATAATCCTTAAGAAAGACCTTAAAACCAATAGGACATACTACCACAGTATTTTGGGACCTGTTGTCTGTAAGCATTTTCCACCCAAATTACTTGAGAAACTGTTAAAATGCAGTATGTTTGGAATGACAATTGTCTTCTAAATGCTAATCAGGTCCCCAGGTGTGTCAATTCTAGTCAATGCCTCTTCTTTGGAGGAATCTAGAACTGAACTTATCGAACAATAAATACAAATGATTACCAATAAGTAATATTAGATGGGGACCCTTTTTAAATAATTGCATATACTATGGAGACTGAATATACTATGCCAGGAAGGTTGCACATGATCACATAGCAAATGGGATGATCTTAATGGCTTGTAAAAAAGTACTTGTAGAAAGATGACCCTAAGGAGAAAGGAGTAATTGACAGAGATAGAGGAGGGATAGCAAAAAAGAAGTCGATTAGAGAAATACATAGAATTATGGAAACATGTATTAATAATTTATTTTTTAAACAAAACCTGTGAGCCAGTAAGTTTTTGTTCACTGTAAAAAGAATTTTGGGGAAATGCTTGTTTTCATATTTCAAAAAGGAAAGTTTGGAATGCTGCTTTTAAATTTCAGGCTGGATAAAAGTTGTATATTTATTTATGACACTTGAACAAAGTCTCTAGTTTGTTTTTCTTCAAGTGTTTGAGGGAGGAACAATCAAAATATCACACTTTCTTTTGATTGTATGAGCATTCTCATGTATACAAATGATTTTAACCCACTTCAATGAACATGGGAGACCTCTACAATCAACACAAGTTTATGTATAAGCATTAGAGTTCAAACTTATAACTCAAATTGCATCTCTATTATTTATATTTGCTTGAACTTGCATTTTTCATAGGAAATAATAATTTACTAAATGATCAAAATACTTTTCTTTCTTTGCACATAAAACTACTAACAGATAAACACAAATAATAACATATTTCATTAATAAACTCATACACACAGGTAGTCATTGATTAGATGATGCAAAATTATGTGCTTTTTAAAATTTTTTATTAAATGTCTATGATACATTTGGTATGAATAAATTGTGTATTATCCTGAAACTGACGAACTACAGCTAAAAGTAACAAGTTTATTATGGACAACTGTACTAGTACTGTAGGTCTGATTGGGCATGTGTACTAACATGTGTAATGGAAATTAGTAAAATGTGTAATACAACTCAGTAGTGAAGAACAATACCTTAGCATCATAAAGACCAAGAGTCAAACATTATCTCCTTTTTCAAGGCTTAATGTCATCACTTATAAACTGAGGCAACACTTCTACTTCATGAAGTTTTTGAGAATTAAATGAAGCAATGTATGCATAGACCCTAGCAATGCTATATTTTAAATGAATATTTGCTGTTATTAACACACATATAAATGGGCCTAAAATCCTCTGTGAAAGGTTTTAAAACCAATGGAGTAAAATAATTAACAAATTTTTATTAGAATATTCATTTTATTTCACATCAGTGCACTTGAAAAAATGAAATGGATGATTCAGAAAAAAAAATGTATATATTGACTTTTGGAGAATAGAAAACATAAATAAACTTATTAAACCAAATCATTTGTGCCCTGGAGACAATGGAACTATGAATCTCAAACCAAAAATTTCTGGTGTCTAATCTTCCAAAAATTGACAGTCTTAAGTTTAAGGCGATGTTTAAGAATCTGCATTTTTAATGTATATACTAAACGGATTCTGAGCGAGTAATTGTCAGGGCTCACAGGGACACATACTGCCGCTGTCTGAGTGAAAGTGCCAAGTCCCATTCACCTCTGCAAACTCAGTGCTGAAGCAGTAAGTATTCAGTAGGAACTAGTTTATAATTACTGATGATATGATTAAGTTGCTAAAATGAAGTTAATTGATATTGTTACTATTTTATCAATTCCTACTATGGAGAGTCTCATCGTGTGTTAATTTTATTCTGATTTATGAGGTTATATTCATTTTAATTATTACAGCCTGTGACAAAAATGGAAATAACAAACTCATTTGTATAAAAATTTGAAGACTTAAATGTGTTCTTTATTGAAGTTTATATTTCTTTTCAGAATCCCCAAAAGAGTTAAGTCATAAATACCTAAAAAGTAGAATTAATCTAGTTTACAATTTATGGCTATGGATTCACTTTTTCCCTTGAACATAATTTGTCTTTCTAACTGATGCAAAATGATGCTGATAATATTTCCTATTCCTCAGTTAACTTAAAAAAAGAAAAATGTTAAACATCTAAGTTTTCAGAAAGCTTGCAAGGCAACAGAAAGAATTACCAGTGAGCAAGAATTTAATCAGGATATTTGCAAAACAATAATATCTACATTATAATCAACAAATAGAAAATGAGATCAAACATAAATTATGGTTAGCTATGAAATAAAAATTTTGGATTCAGTGAATAAAAATTCAGGTTGGTTCCTTAGAGTCAGTGACATTATAATTTCAGATAAAATTGTGAATCTCCATATTTAAATCAGGTATTTCACTAAAACCTGCCAAAAATATTATAATTTGTATCAAATGTTTGAAAGTTTTCTAAGGCTAGACTTAGACCCATAAATATTGTGAATTTGGACAAATACTTAAATGCAAAATCTTGTTTTATTTATTTATACTTGCCTATCTTCTCATGGGTTTATTTGATATCAAATATTAAATATATATTTAAATGTGCTTAAACAATAAATGAAATAATTGTGCTTAAGTGATAAATGAACATAATGAATATCATTTTCATATTTTAAAGTATCCTAAATGTAATAATCCAAACTGCAAATTTTTCATGTTATTCTTCATAATTTCATTTTCCTGTTGTTATTTGTATGTTTCATAAAAATATAAATAAAGTCTTAAGTACACCAAGATATATTTTAATCTAAGATATGTTTTGAATTAATGAATAAAATTGAAGTAGAAAGTGTGACACGCATCAGTTCAGTAAAATGTTTAAGGTTCAGAGAGAATTCTGGTTCTATAGTCTACCATGGTAATGCAAATAATCTCCAGGTCTATATGGTCTGTACTGCAAATAAAAATAATTCCTAGAAATTATTGACAAGGCTACTTCATCAGAACAAAACCATAGAGATCATATGAGTTATAAGAACAGTTGTTATTAGCAAGTGTTACCTGGAAAGTGATGAAGTCTCAGAACAGTCTTACTGTTAAAGTATTCTATAAATATGTCTTTCCATTAGCCAGAGGTGTTTTCAAAGTAATTTGATTATTAAATTTTTAGTTTTATTGGAGTAAAACAGGAAACATCCATGAGAAGTTGGACTCTAAAACATACTATGTGAAAATGGAGGATAAAGTCATGTTACATAATTAAATACATACCATTAAATATATACTCATAAAAATAAATACCAAATATCTGGGAGGAAAAGAAAGAATTTGAAAAAATTTGGTACAAACTGAGTTCAGTGACCTCATATTTTCAAAGAATGAAGTTATAAACCAAAATAAGATAAAGAGAGTATTAATTGGAAATAAAGGGGAAAAACAAAAAACAAAAAAACCTTCATGTTTTCGCAGGAGCAGAATCCAAAATGCAGAATGCTGCCTTCATGCTGCCTCAACCCAGAACTTTTTGTGGATAAAAAGAGTACCAGAATTGCTCAATTGTCTAGTGGTCACCTATCATAGGAAGTTTTGAGAATTTAAACTGGCCATGTGGAACTAAGCTCTCTAACTCAGTTACTCAGCATGGAGAGCTTAAAGGAAACTGGGATTTTAGGGAAAACCAGTTGTTCAACATTTTAAATTCCTCAAAATTCAGGTGCTTTGTTGGGACGGGTTATACCTCCCTCAGTAGGAAGTGACTGTATTCCCAGTTGTCTGAGGAAGTTCATTCTTGGTCCAAGTCCTAGCTCACTGTCTATTCTTATTTTACTTCTTATTAATATGACTGACTACACAACTATCTCAATTCTTTTCCCTAGCTATTTGTCTTATTCATAAGCTAACTAAACTGTTTTTTATAGAATGACTATAATCAATAAAGAATAAATTGTTCATTTTGGGAAAGAGACAAGTTATAGATTAAACCATAAATTCATTGATATTAAAGAAAAATGTTTTAATAGTTTTTACAGGTATTGCAGACACAATCAAAGAAGAAATTACACAATGGAAAGTTAAATTCAAGGAAAAGTGAAATACAATGTGCATAACAAGAGTTTGGAAAATATACAGTTTGGAAAATATGCAGGACATGATACACATTAAAGACAGATAAAGAAGTTGCAGCATAAGGCTAATAGGAGTTCCAGAATTAGCAAATAGAGATAAAAGATGAGAAGATATTTTCAAAGATACTACTATAGGCAGCTAAATTAGACAAAAGTTAATATACAGAGATGCACTGAGCTCTCAAGGAATTCAGTGAAAAATAAAGACACAGAAATTGTAGCTGGAAGTGCATTTGAAAAAGGCCAGGGCTCAAGATAAAGATCAATGGCCAGGCCTCTATGCCTCCCTAAGAACGAAAGCATTTTGGGGAAGGGATGGGTTGGGATGCTCTGGTGACCCACTTACCTGGGCAACTGATGCTTAGCTATACTGCTAGATGATTCAAGTTATAATCTCAAGTTATAAAGGGTATCATGCTCTGTATGTTTTCTGCATAAATTACCCCAGAGAAAGGGCCTCAGTGCCCTTACCTCACCCCTTTCACGATCTCTCTTGGAAATTCAGGAGCTAATCTTCTCTCTTATTTTGTGGTGTAAAAGCTTTCAAATATGATGTGATCCCAGTGTCTTGAACAAGGGCCCCTCATGAGACTGGCAAGAGAAACCTTTATTCTGAGACACTTTGGAAGAGAACAAATCTCTGGGTGACACCAGAGAAAGCTATCTCCAAAGCATACCTATCTGTGAACTCTAAACCTTACAAAAGGAAAACCTTCAATATGACTTTAATTTTCTTTTTTTTTTCTCTCTCTCACTCTTTCTAGAAAAGTTTTCATAAAGTAGTTCAGGTTCCTTGATCATTGGTCTAATATTCTGTTTGACAGGGCTTCCCTTCTTAATTTTTATTATAGGGTCCTCTATACAAAATGACTTTAGAATTTATTAGACCGTAGTATGCACGATTCCAAAATATACACCGAATGTTGTCAATCCTCTATATTCATAGGTTCAGCCAACCACTGATAAAATAATTGCACCTGTGCCAATCATGAACAGACTTGTTTTTCCACTCTTTCCTAAACTATACAACGTAACAACTATTTCAATTGTGTTAGGTATTGTAAGTAATCTAGCAATGGCTTAAAAAAGAAAAAGCTTTTGACAAGATCCAAATTCTACACATCATAAAATTGTGAAGAAAATAGATAAAGAAGGAATTTATTTTAATCTGACAAAATAGTTTTATGACAAACTTATTGCCAAATCTTATTAAATATGGAAAAGTCAAAGTCTTTCTTATTCCTTTTCCTTTTCTCCAGGGACAATGGAAAGATGCCCACTATCTTCACTCCTGTTCAACATAGTACTCAAAAATTTTGCAAGAGCAATCAGACTAGAGAAAGAAATAAAAGGAATGTATACATAGTAAAGGAAGAAACCAAGCTATCATTATTTACATATGACATGATTCTTTACAAAATTGACACAAAAAGTTCAACCAAAAGAATCTTACAGTTAATAACTAAATTCCGCACCATAATATGATATAAAAATCACTTGTGTTCCTGAACAATATTGAACCTACCAAGAAAGAAATTAATAAATCAACAGCATTCCAGTAACATCTAGAAAAAATAAATATTTAGGAACTAACATAACTAAGGAAGTGAAAGATCTGTAGAATGAAATCAACAGTATTCTGAAAAAAAGTGATCAAAGAGGAGAGGACATCAGAAGATTGAAAGATATCACTTGTTCTTCAAAAGGCAGAACCAACATTGTCAAAAGGGATTTAATTCAAAATTGACAAATAGATTTAACACAATCTCAGTCAAAATATCGACAGCATCCCTTCCAGAACTAGAATGAAAAGAAAAGGTCCTAAAATTCATATGGAACCAAAAGGGATCCAGAATAGCAAAAACAATCCCAGGCAACAAGAGCAAAACAGAAAGCATCACAATCCTAGACTTCAAAGTATATTAAAAAGCTATCATGGTATTGGCATAAAAACAGACATATGGATCAATGTAATAGAAGATGAAGAAACAAAGAAATCAATTCAGTATATCAGCGAGGGTTCTCTAGACGAACAGAGTATGCATATTATGATTGCAATGGCCACCAGTAACATCAGGCATAGAAAAATGTAAAAGGGAAGTGTGTGAATGGCAGAGCTGGAGGATCCAGTAAAAGGTTGAAGACCAGATGCTCACTGCCGAGTCCTGCATGAGTCTGTATCAGGAAGCTAGAGGTTCTGTGCTGAAACACTGAAAAGTCTGCAGTAGAAGGCTAACGAGTCTGTGTAGGAAGTCTGGAGATGGACTTCCAAAGACAATAGAAAAGGTTATAGCCCCTCTGAAGAAACAGAAATGAAAGTTCCTTTTTCTTTCCATCTTTATTCCATCCAGGCTACTGGCCTGTTGGTTAGAGCCACCTGCAAGAAAGTTGAGCCTTCCCTGTTCAGTAAGTCCATCATCCAGACACATGCAGAACTGTGCTAAACTAATCAGCTAGGTGTGTCTTACTCAAGTCAACACCACGGTTAACTTGTCTTGTGTCAAACCCAGACACAGCCACCAATTTGGTCTTTAACAAAGAGGCCATAAACTCAGGGAAAGTTAGCCTCTTTACCAAATGGTCCGATATATTTATGAAGATTGAAGCTAGACTCATATATCTCATCATGTAATAAAGTAAAATCAAAATGGTTCAAAGATCTAACTATGAAAACAAAAACAAAATCTGATGGAAGATAAAAGAGGTAAAACTCTTGAAGTTAAGACATAGATAAGGACTTTCTGAACAGAACCCCAATTGCACAAGACATAACAGAAAGAATAAACAAATGGTACTGTATCAAATTTAAACACTCTTACACAGCAAAGGAAACAAGCAGTAAAGTAAAAACATAACCTAAAGAATATGAAAAACTTTGATAAACCTCAGACAAAGGACTAGTATCTAAACTATATTAAAAAACTAAAAAAAAAATCAAATACAAAATGACAAATGAACAGAAACCTGTCAGAAGTCCAAATGGCCAGCAAATACATGGGAAAGTGTTCAACATTGCTAACCATTAAAGAAATGCAAAAGAGACCCATTCTACTCCATAATGAAATCAAACTATAAGCTGGTGAACACTAAGTCAAAAGAAACTTTTGTAGTTTGTTGGTGGAAATATAATCTGTACAATCACTATGAAAGTAACCTTAAATTCCTCAAAAATCTGAAAATAGAAATTCCACTCTAGCTAGATCTTCCCCACTAGGTCTCTTCCCAAAAGTGTTAAAGATATAATATCACAGTGGTACATGTATGCCCATGTTTATAGCAGGAAGAAGTGGCCTATGTGTGTTGACAGATGAATGAACAAAAGATTTGGTATTTACATACAAAAAAGTGTTACTCTTCTATAAAGAAAGTTAATTTTGAGTTATTTTTAGAAAAATTAACTTATGTTGAAACCATAATATTAAGTGAAATAAATATGTCATATTAGGGTAATTATCTCATTGTTTCTCTTTCATAAGCATCCTAAATTATAAATAAATTAAAGACCAAAATAAAAAGTAGCAATAAGACACAAGATCAGAGATCTTTTGCAAATGGGAAGGTCATCAAGAGATAGAGAGATAGGGAATAGGGAAAAGAAATCAGACCTGAAAAGAATTAAAATGTGTCATGGACATGTACCAACTGCCCACAATGAGTGTTGTCATTATGCATTGTAAACATGAACTAAAAAACCACATGAAAAACTTGAAAAGTACCAAAGATGGGAATAAAGAAAAAGAACCATAATTTTCTGCTTTGGGTAGGGCATCAGGAATCAAACTCAGGACCTCACACTTGCCAGACAGGTGCTGTGCTACTGAGAAAAATTCTCAGCCCCAAGAAATATAATTTTCAAATGAATAATAATCAATTATTGCAGTGTTTTCTGTGTAACATTAGAAAGTAATAGACAAAGTAGTGGTACCCTCAAAAATGTTTAGTGAAAATAGTTGTCAATCTAGAAAGCCATACCAAAATACACACCATAAGTATGAGGAAACTGATTGGATATTTTCAGACATAAAAAGATCGGGAGGTTTATATTTCACAGTCATACACTGATAAAAAAAATAACTATAGGAAGAAAGAAGGGGAAAATGAAAGGCAACATTTTAACAAAAGAGATGGCTGTGAGCAAACAAATGCTTAAAACATTTTAGTAAATCTCAGCAGTAGTTATTGCTCCTACCTCTCCCCTCCAAAAGAGCACTAATTCTGTAGAGGTTTAAACAGGAAAATGAAATTGATAAGTGTTTGAAAATACCAAGAAGATATTGTTATGCTTCGAATAATGCATATAAAACTTTTGTCTTTCACCAATAAATTTCTTTTCTTATGCATTTGCATAAAAGTTGACTAGAACTATTCAAATAGTAGACTTAACCAGGCCTGGTGGCTCATGCCATAATCTCAGCACTTGGAAGGCTGAGGCAGGAGAATCACAGCAATTTCGAGACCAGTCTGGGCTACGAAGTGAGCTCAAGGCCAGACTGTAATGCACAGTGAGACCTGTCTCAAAAAGACAAAAAAAAAAAAAAAAAAAGGTAGATTTGAAGACTTTCCTATTTTAAGAAACTTTACAAAAATAAATACAGTTATTCATACCTATAGAGAAGTGTAGATGGAAAGCAGCAGAAGAAAAATAGTATAAGAAGAATCTAAATACTAATAGTAATTTGATCTGCATTCATATAAAATAGGTCACAAAACATACTCAGAATAATAAAAGAATATGGACGTTTGCCTTTCTGATCTACATATTTCAAAACTGACAGATCTTGAAATACAGACATGAAAAAACAAGTGTTAATTAAGTATAACATGAGACTGTAACATAAGATATTTCAAAGGATTTGTTCTGTCCAGAAATGTTCCTGAATGGAACAAGGGCACGTACTTGATATATACAAAATAAAAATATCACCTCACCAACTTTCCTCTGACAGTTACCAGAAAACAATTCTTAAGTTATCAAAGTATAATTTGAACACTTCTTTGGAACATTTATTGGACTTTGACAGTTGTTCAGTCAGTGTTTGTGGAGTAAAGTTTTGAAGTATTTTTCTCGATACTGAGAATCAAACATAGAACCTTACATATTCTATCAGCAAGCTATGCCTAGCCCTAGACTTTTCATTATACTTACATTTGTAATCATATAAGTTTCAATAACAGTCTAAAATAATATTTTTATCTGTGGAATATTGGTACATTAAGCTTTCTATAGTGAATTACTAGAGTAATACAAAAATACAATTTCTTCTCTAAGAAAACCTATACAATTATAGTTATAAGACTATTTCTTAAATGTTTTTCTATTTCCAACTTTAGCAGTTACAAAGGAATGTCAGACTGTTCACAAATGTCTGAAAATATTAGGTTTAGCTTAGAGCTTTAGATTTTTTTCTATTCCAAAATTGCATGTGTTGCATCATGTGCAATAAACTGCTAATATTTGCTAAAATTGCATTTTCCTTGTAATATCTTAAGTCACTTGAATCTTCAAATTAAAAAGATTTAATTCCCTACTAGCTTATGTTCTCTTAAGTAAGGTGATCCCAGCTCTGAAAGGAATGCATGTTTCTTCATGAAACAGCAGATTCATTTATGGAGGTTACAGAGAAAAGCATGAGTGTCCACGAATGATATAATGCTCCCTTAAATTATGATTGAGAATGAAGGATAAAGTTAAACTCTACAGTTATAGGCAATAAAGGCCTACATGAAATTAAATGTTAATGAGTCTGGCCTTAATTGAGTTTTACTCCCACTACTAAACTCTTTAGTAAAATATATTATCACATCATTTATTTTATGATGCATTGAAACCTGCATTATAT
>RJWM01047302.1:0-11958 GCA_004363535.1 Dasyprocta punctata
TTTTTTTTTTTTTTTTTTTTTTTTTTTTTTTTTTTTTTTTTTTTTTTTTTTTTTTTTTTTTTGTCTTTTTGTGACAGGGTCTTGCTATGCAGTTCATGCTGGACTTGAGCTCACTTTGCAGCCCAGGCTGGTCTCAGTCTTGCAAAAATCCTCCTGCTTCAGCCTCCCAAGTACTGGGATTACAGGCATGCGCCACCATACCTAGTTTCTTCTTTTCTTGCATGCTTTTAGATTTACATTTTTTTCTTCTTTTTTGTTCCATTTCTCTGTCTCTCTACTTGTTTGGAAATTGTACATTCTATAGATTTTCTTTTACTTTTTATAAGCTATTTTCACAAGTACAGTTAAATTAATAATTTAAAAAAATCAGTCAGTATTTCTATCTTCCTCCCAAATAATGCAAGTTTCTCTACTTGCTTTCATCTTAACTTATGTCTTCCAAATTATGTACTACTTTTATGCAGTCTTTTAGCTTAATTTCATTTTCCCTCTCAGAATTAGGTGATATTGTTTACATGAACGTCAATATTTGCTTAAAGTTTTCCACATATTCATGAGAATACTTGCTCAGCATTTCCAGTTGTAACTCAGATCTTATTTCCAGATTTTATTTTTCTGTTTGGGGTTCACTTTTTTGAATTTATGCAGGAGGACATCTTGGTTTTAAATTCTATTTTTTTTTTATTTTAAAGATAGTAAAATCCAGTAGGACACAACAGAACAAAGTGAATCAAAACAAAGCAGCAGAACTGGTATAGAACTTCGAAGAAAGATACTATGAAAACAATAGCTACTGTAGTATACCTTGTTATATTCGGAATAGCTAACCATTCCAACAGGTATAGTAGAACTGAACCAAAAACAAAACAGAATAAAACCAATAAAAACAGAATATAAAATAAAGCAAAAAAAAATCTTGAGAGTAAAGCAAAACAATGAGAACCATATTGGGCCTCAAAGACAAGACAGAAGAGAATCCCCCATATTTGCTACATTGCCTACTGTCATCTTCCAAAGAGATGCTTAGGTTGCTGGCCCCAGGCCTACAAAATCAATAGTCTCCCAGGAGGCAGATTAGCTGCCCTCTGGTCAGAGCTGCTCGGGCCCAGTAGGTGGGTCCTCCAGGGGCCCATTCTCATTCTCTTCCTGGAGTCCACGTAAATTCTATTTTTGATTGCCTGAAAATTTCTTCACTTAGTTCGTGTCCTTTTTTTTTTTTTTTTTTTTTTTTTGTCTTTTGAGACAGGGTCTCACTCTGCATACAGTTCAGGCTGGTCTTGAGCTCACTTTGTAGCCCAGGCTGGTCTTGAACTCGCAACGATCCTGCTGCCTCAGCCTCCTGAGTGCTGGGATTGCAGGCGTGCGCCACCACACCTGGTTAGTCCATGTCCTCGTAAGATGGTTTCTCTGGGTATAGACTTCCATTTACATTCTCTTGACACCGTAAAGATCTGAGAATGTTTCCTGCAGCCTCTGTCAATTATGCTAGTGGCTTAAAATAGCACAGAGCTTCTCCATCACAGTTTTGGGGATCAGATGTCTGTCATGGGCTCAGTGGGGGTAAAATCAACATACAGTAGAGTGGTTGGAGCAAGGCAGGATCTGTTCCTCATCCCGCCCCGCTTCTGCCAGTCGCTGATGTCCTTGACTTGTGGCCACAACCCTCGAATCCCTGCTTCTGCCATTGCGGGTCTTCCTCTCCTCTGCAGCCATAGCTCCCTCTGCTTCCTTCTGATCGGGACACTTTGGTTACACTGGGCCGAGGAAACCCAGGATATTCCACGCATTTCAGTATCTTTAACTTAATCACACCCGCAAACTCCCTCTATGGTGTACCGTACCATGTTCGTAGTTTGTGGGGGAGTCAAGTTTGGCATCCTTGTAGCTGTGATTCATCGCATATTCCACTCACTTCTGCCTTCATCGTTTCCTGTTGGGAGGGCAGTAGTGAGTATAGGCTGAGCAGCCCTTATCCGAAACACTTGGAAGTATGCCAGATTTTGGAATATTTGTGTAGACTTTACCAGTTGGCTATCCCGAATCTGAAACTCTGAAATCCAAAATGCTCTGAAAGGTCTAACTTTTTGAGTGCTTATATAATTCTCAAGAAGTTTTGAATTTCAGAGTGTTTCACATTACAGAATTTCAGATTTGGAGTGATCAACTTGAATAACCACTGTTCTTTCATAAATGGTCTATTTTTGGGTTTTGATTCTTCTAAATTTGCTGTACTGAAGTTTTACTAGGGTAAAACTTCAGTTATGAGGTTATCCTTTATCTTTATTTTTCTTGTTTCTTAGAAGCCATTATCTCAGATTATTTCCTTGTCTCCATTCCTTGTATCGTTGTCCTTGGGCTCTGCAGTTGGGATTTGCAATGGCCGTGAGACTGTCTCACTCTGTCCTCGGTGACTTTCAAGCTCTCTCTCATGTTTTCATATTCTTTCTTCTCTGGGCTGCATTGTGAACAATTTCTTCATGGAGTCATTTTTCAGCAGTGTCTAATATGCTCTTCAACACAGCCATCCACGTTAATCTTCTTATTTTTAAAGGGATCACACAGCCACAATGGCTTCTATGGGGAGGGGTGTGCAGTTCTGTGAATTTTGCTACATGTGCAGACTCATATAAATTCCATTAAGATCCAGAATGGCTCTCTTCTTTCAGAGTCCCTGTGTCGCTGCTTTGTGGCATGCCCTTGGTCTGTTCTCCATCCTGATTTTCTCTTTTACAGAATGTCCTAAGGATGAAACTGGATAGTATGTAACCTCTTTAGACTCCTTTTCCTCAGCACAGTTTTCTGGGAGAGTTTTCTACATGGTTGAAATTTCCTCCTTTTTATTGCTGACTTCTCCCTTGGCTAGACACAACATTTTCTCATCCATTCAACTACAGATGGCACATTCTTGCTTCCATTTGTGTTAGTCAGCTTTCTATCCCTGTGACGAAATACCTGAGATCATCCATAATAAAGAAAAAGGTTTATTTTTGGCTTATGATTTCAGAAGTTTTAGTCCATGGTCTCTGGGCACTATTGCTTTGGTTCTATGGCAGGGAGACCAAGGTGGGATGAAGCCTGTTTGCCTCACAGCAGTCAGGAAGCAAAGAACAAGATAAGAAGGAGCTGGTTTTCCTGCATCTCCTACAAGAGCACCACCCACTGACCTAACTTCCTTCAGTTAGGCCCCACCTCCCAAAGTTTCACCATCTCCCCAAAGCACCAACCTGTGGTCCAAGCTTCTAACACGTGGGGCCTTGGAGAAAACTGCAGATCCAAAGGAAAATCCCAGTTTTCAGCAACTCTGAAGAGACTTGCTATACGCATTTGCATAGAAGTTTTGTGTGCATGTGTGTGTTCATTCTCTAGGGTAAATACTCAGAGAGGGATTGCTGCATATTGTGATAGCTGTGTCTGTACATTTTAAAGAAACTTGATTCATGGACTGCAGGGTGAGAGAACCAGGCCTCACCCTCACTGGGAGGTGATCTCTGGCTGGAAACCAGCGCCACGCACGGGTTGCTGTCAGAGTGGGGACAGCCACACCCAAGCCTCTCTCTGTGAGTCAGCACCATTTGTGGACTGCGGGGGTGGGGGAGAGAACCAGACCTCACCAAGAAGTGATCCTGGCAGGGAAACCATATCATTTTCATTGTTTTATTGGGTTGGGTTTTATTCTCTTTGGTTTTATTTGATTATGTTAAATCTGATGGCGTGAGCAGCTATTTGAAAGATCGCAAGACATATTATGGTGGCCATTTTGGATTTACTATTGGCTTGTTTTGAAGTCCTTTATTGCATTCATTGTTTTGCTTTTATTGTTTCTATTTTATTCTGTTCTGTTCCATTTTTACTATGTCCAAAGGTATCTATAGCTATTCTCAAGACAACAAAAGGCATTACATAACTATTGTTGGTTTTGTAAGGTCTTGAAGTCCTGTATCACTTACACTAGTTTGTTTTGATTGGTTTTACTCTGTTTTATTTTTCTTGGTTTTATCCTCTTTAAAATAAAATAAAATTTTTAAAAAAGACCCTCAATACTGTTTTTCAGAGTGGTGGAATCATTGTGCTTTCCTACCAGCGATGTCTGAAAGTTTCAGCTGCTCTATACCTAATATTTTTATATTAGTTTTTCTTTTCTTAACTTTTATTTTTATCAATACACGTTTGCAGTACATAATAATTACATTCAGCAC
This sequence comes from Dasyprocta punctata, assembly GCA_004363535.1. Lineage (NCBI taxonomy): Eukaryota > Metazoa > Chordata > Mammalia > Rodentia > Dasyproctidae > Dasyprocta > Dasyprocta punctata. Next base: position 4,197 of record RJWM01047302.1, read on the forward strand.
AGGGAGTTTATACAAGAACATAACATGCCTTAATTCTATTTTTATCTCCTTCTTCTCCTGCTCCCTGTTTTATGCTTTCTAATAGACCCATGGTGTCTGGTCACAGATTTTTTTTTTTTTTTTTTTTGTTAGTATGAGGGATTGAACTCACAACCTCGCATCTGCCAAGCAGGTGCTGAAGCCACAGAACCAAACTCCTGGCCCTATTTTTTTCAAGGCAGGGTCGCACTATGTAGTTCAGGCTGGCCTTGCTCACATTGTAGCCCAAGCCAGCTTCAAACTCACAATGCTCCACCTACCTCAACCTCCCGAGTGCTGGGATTAAAGGCTTGTCACAGCTCTAAATTACATTTCCTTAATGGCTAATAACGTTGTACAACTATTCATGAGCTTACTTCCTATTTGTGAACTGTTCAAGTTGTCTGTTGCACATTTAAAAATTGTTTATTTTCTTATTGAGAAGTTTTGAGAGTTCTTTACATGGTCTGGAAACAAGTCCTTTGTTGAGTATGTGATTTGCAAATTTTTTCAGTCTGTGGCTCATTTTTTTTATTAGTTTACTAATTAATATCTAGTTTTTATTAGTACGTTTGCAGTGCTAAGTGATCACATCCACTGTGGGGAGTTGGCACATGTACATAGCATATCTTAATTCTTTTTTATTCCTTTTCCCTCCCCTTCCTATCTCCCCCCATCTTTTTGTCCCCATTTCTTTTGCAAAAGTTTTATCTCCATGTTTCCTAGTATCTATCTTTTTTTTTTTAAACTTGCAGGTGCCAAAGTTCAGGAAACATTTATTTCACGTAAGTACCTTAAGTACATCCATTACAACACACTATGTATTTAATTATGAAGATTCACACTGGACCCAACCACATTCTTTCTTTCTTTCTTTTTTCTTTTTTTTTTTTGTGGCACCAGGGATCGAACTCACAACCTCGCACCTGCCAGGGCAGGCGCTTAAGCCACTGAGCTGAACTTCTGACCCTAGCTTTTTGAGGCAGGGTTGAACTATGTAGCTAAGGCCAGTATTGCGCTCACGTTGTAGCCCAAGCTGGCCTAGAACTCACAATGCTCCTCCTACCTCAGCCACCCGAGTGCTGGGATTAAAGGCGTGTGCCACCACTCCCGGCTTTCAGCCACATTCTTTTTCATTATCAAGTGCGCACATTGTTCATGCATTGTATCTGTATTCTGGTCATTCAGCAATTTGTTTTGAGTTCATCTGTTTACAATGTGCCCACTCGGGTATTTGCAAACGCTTAATTATAATCTATACAATTGTTTACTTTCAGTATTATTGTCAGTAGTATTATTAACAGTTAATTATAGATTAATATTATTATAATTCAATACATCCATCATATGTTGCAACAGACATTCTAAATGTATGTCTGGCTGATGATGTTAACTGGAGCTTGTGTTTGGAGGAGGGCTTATGTTACAAAGGTCCTGAGAAATTATGCTAGAGCTTATTTTCCAGTTAGGTCTTCTTTTCAGGGAAATAAGGTATAAAGCCTTGTCAGAGTGGCTTCCTTCCATTAGTGATACACATTGAAGGCACCTCCCTGTTTCATCATATCTTGATAAGTTAATTTCATTTAAAACCAAAATCATATTCCATTGACAGGATGGTTCACAGTTTGCCCATTCATATATCAAACAATATCTGGGTGTGCTTCCAAGTTTTGGCAATTACATAAAAGCTGTTACAGACATCTGTGTACAGGTTTTTATGCGGACATAGATTTCCAATTCATTTGGGCAAATACCAAGAGTGCAACTGCTATAGTGTATAGTATGTGTAATTTTGTAAGACACTGACAAACTGTCTTCCAAAGTGGCTTTGCCATTTTGCATTCTGGCCAGCAGTGACTGAGAATTACTGTTATTCCACACTGTTGGAAGCGTCAGGTGTTGTCAGTTTTCCTAACTGCGTGTGTACTGATAGCTTGAGTTTTTAATTTGCAATTCCTTAATGACACATAATGTGGAGTGCTAATCATTTCACAGGATCACTTGCTACTGTACATCTTCTTTGGTTAAGTGTTTGTTCAGGCTTTTTGCTCATTGTATTTTTTAATCAGATTTTATTGGTACATTTTAGATATACATAATGATCACATTCGTTGTAGAGAATTTGTACCTGTGTATGATGCAAATTGGTTTTTTCTTTCCCCATTCCCCTACCGTCCCTTCAGCTCCTCCTCCTCTCCCCATTTACAGAAGTTTTGTTTCCATGTTTTCCTTCTTTCCCTTTTTACTTTTCCCTTCTTTCCCCCTCCCCTCTCCCTTGTTCTTCTCCCCATTTGAACGTATTCTTCCTATTTCACAATACCTATTATACATTTTGGTCCTTATTTACACTTCTGGTTTCTCACACCAGAGAAACAATGCAGTATTTACACATGTGTGTCCAATTTATTTCACTTAAGAGTATGGACTTAAGGTGCATCCGTTTTCCTAGAAACATCTTGAGCATATCTTTCTTTATGGCAGAGTTGTACTCCATTGTATAAAAAAACCACATCTTTATCTGTTCACCAGTTGATGGGCACTTGAATTTTCTGTTTCCAAGATTTGGATGTTACAAACTGTGCTGCTATAAACATGGGTGTTGATATATCACTGTGGAATGATGCTTTTAATTCTTTTCGGAAGATACCCAGGAGGGGAATGGCCGGGTCAAATAGAATCTGTAGTCCTAGTTTTTTGAGGAATCTTCACACTGATTACCATAGTGGTTGCACAAGTCTACACTCTCAGCAACAGTGGGGAAGGGCTCCTTTTTCCCCACAGCCCTGCCAATGTTTGTTATTCGTTGATTTCTTGATAATAGCCATTCTTTCTGGGGTGAGACGGAATCTCAGTGTTGTTTTGATTTACAGCTCTCGAATGACCGGTGGTGTTGAACATTTTTTCCATATATTTATTTGTTGTTTCTATTTCTTCATCTGAGGAGTGTGTATTCATCTCAGACGCTCATTTTTGGATTGGGTCTTTAAATTTGGGGGGAGTTTGATTTTTTGAGTTCTTTATATTTTCTCGATAGTAATCCTACCACCATCTCTTTGTCCTCTTTCCTTTTGCAAAAGTTTTATTTCCCTGTTTCCTATTATCTATCTTTTATTTTGCTCTTTATTTTAGCATCATCACTCTCGGAGCAAATATTTTTACTGTTAATGAACTTCAGTGTATCAGTTTTTTATTTTGTGGAATATGCTAAGAACTCTTTGCTTAATTCCAGGTGAAAAAGATGTAGTCATGTATTTTCTAGCAAACATCTGATTGATTTTTCTGTATTACATTTAGATCTGTGCTCTACTTTGAGTTAATTTTCATATAAGGCATGAAGTTTTGGTTGAGGTTTATTCTCCAGCATCTTTGGTTGAAAAGACTACTCTACCCATTGCACTGCTTTGATTTCTTGAAGAGTACAAAAATTAAGACACAGTACATCAAAATTTGTCATATGCAGCTAGAAAAGTACTGACAGGGAAATTTAGAATAATTTAGAGTGATAATTTACTTACAGGGAAATTTAGAATAATTTTCCTTGCATACTTATGTAAGGAAAAATGTAAGTTGCAAACAACAACTTTGATAAAACATCTTTGATAAAATCACTTGTTCATATTTATTGTGGGTATATTTCTGGGAGTTCTTTTCTGTCCCATTGATCCATGTTATCAACTCTTAGCCAATACCACACTAAGTCGTTTACTGTAGGTTTACATTTCATCTTACACTGAATTGTTTCTTCTTTCTGTTTTTTGCTAGTTTAGTATCTGTCTTTCCAAATGTGTTTTAGAGTTTGTTTGTCTATATGTACAAAAGGCATGGTAGGCTGTTGCTTGGAACTGCATAACATCTAAATCAATCTGGAGAAGTGAAATCTTTACAATGTTGAGTTCCAATGAATGAACATGGCATCTCTCCTTTTATTTAGGTCTTCTCTGATTTTTTCATTAGCATTTCCTTCATTATCAGTTTTCTGATCTCATACGTGGCCTGTTAGATTTGTACTTAAATCTTTTACTTTTTAGAGGCTACTAGAAATCATTGTTTTTAAATTTTGATTTCCAGTTGTACACTGCTAATATATGAAAATGTGCTGAATTTTTATAGGGACCTTATATTCTATGGCTTTGCTAAATCCACCTACTAGTCATAAGAAGGATTTTTGGTAGAAATTTCAATATTTTCTATGTACACAGTCATGTTCTCTAAAACTAGGGACAATTTTATTTTTTTCAAATCTGTTTACCTCTTAATTCTTTTTCTTACTTTGTAGTATTGGCTAAGATTTCTGTTGTGATGGTGAATAGGAGTAGTCTGGAGTAGGCTTCCTTGCTTTGCTCCCGACTGTTGGGGTCAGTCTCTCACTGTAAAGTACTGTGCTAACTGCAGGATCTTTATAGACACCTTTAACAGATAGAGGAAATTCTACAAGTGGATGCTCTGCATTGTCAAAAGCTCTTTATCTGTTGAAATGATTTTCTAATAGGCTGTTTGATGCGTTGGAATCCACTGATGTTTGAGTATTGAACCAGCCTTGAATTCTGGAGAAACTCCACCAAGTGGTGGTGTGTTATCTTTTCTGTATATCAGTGGACTTTATTTGCTAATAATTTGTTGAGGATTTTTGTGTTCACGTTTAATAGACTATTTGTAGTTTTTCATTTTTGGACAGTCTTGTCTAGTTTTAGTACTGAGACAAGGCTAGTCTCATAACATGTTGAAAAGTGGTCTCTTTTCCTTTGTTTTCAGGGATAGATTACGTAGAATTGCCATTATTTTGTCTTTCAGTATTTGGTAGAACTATCCAATGAAAATATCTGAGACTGAAGATCTGTTTATTTTTTTAGGGGGGATTTTTAAAACTAGGAATTAAATGTATTGTTTTTTATGTTTTCATCTTCACTGATTTCTATTCTTATCTTTATTTTCTTCCTTCTACTTACTTTGGGTTTATACTGTTTTTCATTTCTTAGCTTTTTAAGGAAAAAATTTTTGATTGTTGTTTGCAACTTACGTTTTTCTTTACATAAGCATGTGAGGAAAGTTATTCTAAATTTCCTTTTATAGCTGTATATCACAAATTTTGATGTACCGTATCTTAATTTTTGTACTTTTAAAAATGTTTTCTATGGTCATTCGGGAAATGCAAATTAAAACAACACTGAGATTTCATCTCACTCCAGAAAGAATGGCCAAGATTAAAAAATCAACCAACAACAAATGCTGGAGGGGTCGTGGGGAAAAAGGAACTCTTCTCCACTGTTGTTGGGAGTGTAGACTGGTGCAACCACTGTGGAAATCAGTGTGGAGATTCCTCAAAAAGTTAGAATTAGAGATCCCATTCAACCCAGCTATCCCACTTCTGGGCATTTTCCCAGAAGAATTGAAAACATCATACCAGTGATATTTGTGCACTCATGTTTATAGCAACCCAATTTGTAATAGCCAGATCTTGGAAACAACCCAAGTGCCCATCAATCAAAGAATGGATAAAAAAGATGTGGTATTTTTATACAATGGAGTACTACTCAGCTATCAAGAAAGATTGCACTGAGACTTTTATAAGTAAATGGACACGACTTGAGACCATATTCATAAGTGAGATAAATCAAACCCACATGTGTAAGTACCGTATTATCTCCCTAGCATAAGAAACTGAAAAAGTATATATGATCCAAAATCTACAATAAATACTATGTAAGGGTAAAAAACTGCTCGAAGAGCAAAAGTAATTGGGAAGGGAAAAGGGGGAAAAAGGAAAAAGATATAAATATGTATATATGTATATGTAAGATAACTAAAATGAACATACTGTTGAATGTATTAGTTATTGAGAAAGAACAGTTAATACTCATATGATTAGATCAATTTTACCTGTCTATATCTGTTAATGTAAACAACCATTTTGAAGATAATGATACACAATATTGCAACCATTGTCAGGTTTCTATCATATCATCCTGTTTTGTAGACTTATAATGTTACTATTGTGCATTTGCTCTAGTCATTTGTTTGTCTCTTTTGCTTTTTGTCTTTCTTATATGTGTCTTTTTTTCCTCTCAAATAAAGAAAATGTTTTCTAGTTTTCCTCGAGGTTTCCTCTTTGAGTTATTATTTCAAACTGTGTCCTTTTATTTCTAAGTCCTTAGATATATTTCTCTTACCTTTTTATTTTTAATTTGCAGTTTATTGCATTATTGGGCATACTTTATATGATTCAAATTCCTTCACTCTTATTAAGGTTTGTTTTTATGATGCAGGATATAGCCTATGTTAATGAGCATTCCAAGTTCATTTAAAAATAACATGTTTGCTGCTGTAAGGGTGGAATGCTTTAAATGCCTGGTAGATCCATGTGTTAATGATACTGTTGAGTTCTCTTTGAAAATTTTTGTTAGTTCTATCATTGAGAGATGAATGTTGAAGTTACTAGCTACAATCTGGCTTTGTATATTTTTATTTTCAGTTTCATCAGTTTTTGCTTTTAGTCTTTTCGAGCTCTGCTTTTAGGTTTTATGCATTTGGGGTTCTGTATTCATGGTGAATTGATTTTTTAAAAATCATGATGTGGTGTCCTCGTTTCCATCCTAGAGATTTTCTTTGCTCTCAAGTGTACTTTTCTGAAATTAATATAGTTACTCAAAATCCAGTGAGTTTTTAATTGTAGTTTTTTTTTGTTTTTAGAAATTCTACATCTGTTTTTTTAAACCTTCTTTGTTACTAGTCATAAGTTTCCTCTGTCATATTTCAAACTTCACTTCCACTTCTTTAAGCATAGTAAATATTTTTTATGCTTGATCACTTTAATTTTGAAATTTGATTCTGCTGTCTGTTATTCTTATTGGCTTCTATTCTATGTCTTGTAATTTTTTATTGTGAGCTACTAATTTTCCTAGAAACTATATCTACAGGACACTGGATTTGAAGTTACGGCTCCACATGGGTGGAGATCATTTCTTCCTAACAGATAAAACTGAAGTGCGGGAAGACTAAGTGATTCCACTTAGGTCCCCAACAGGATGTGGCAGGTTGAAGACCTGAACCAAGGGTTCCACTTCAAGCCCATATTATTTGCTTTGTTTGTGGTGAATTTCCTCACATCTGTATGCATCCTGCCCCTACTCCCACCCCACTCCCTTTTCAGGCTCCTCTTTTCTTGTCTTTGCTTTAGGGTAGTACAGATAACCTCTGAGCTGCAGTCCTACCAAAGTCACTGGGAATTGAATGATAAACAGTATTCCGATGGCTCACGAGTGCCCTTGTATGCAGAGATTTCCTTTCCCTTCCTCCATTGTGCCTTCTCATCTGGTTCACTTCTTTGCTATTGGTGAACGAGGATGCACCTGGGTATCAGATCCTCCCCAGGTGCATTGCAAAGACAGTGGAACCTTTGGAGAAAATAATTGTGCTAAGAGGTTTTAGCCTGTGCCTTGTTGGACTCTACCTCCTCCTTCCTCTCTTTCCCGGGGTCCCCAGGCATCGTGATGCAATGTGGAGAATTTGTGTTCTGAAGACTACCTAGAAGTTCAGAAGAGGTTAATATCCCACAGGGCCAGGTTTTAAAAATGAGAATGACAGCTGGCCGGTTAGCTCGGTTGGTCTGAGCTTTCAGGTGAGCGGTGCGTGGCACCACCTCTCCCTTCCTAGCCTAAAAGGGGCAAGGAATGACAACGAGGCGGCCTGAGAGGTGGGCTGCTTAGAGATGCAGCTCCTGCTCAGACCCCAGCATTTCCTCCAGTGC
>RJWM01047303.1:0-11958 GCA_004363535.1 Dasyprocta punctata
GATTTCAGTCACATTTCCTGTGGTCACCATGTTTTAAACTGCAGGATCTACAGCCTGGAATCCCAGAAACTAAAACTATCCTCAGTAATCACAAGTATCCTTTTCAGTCCAGCAGATCTAATGTCATTCTGCTCCCTCTTGAATTCCTTCTCTCCTTTGGGTTTCCCCAAAATGCAGACTCCATGAGATAAGAGGGTAAAACTACAGTTATCCACTACTTGGTACAATGGCCAGAATGGGACTTGACTTTGTAGTGATGCTACCTTGACATGCTTTCTACAGTCCAGACATGGGCATTAGCTGATTTCATCCTCACAACAAAAATGAGAGCACATTCTGCAGGCAAGTAAAGAGACTCAAGAGAGTTTTTCTCACTTGCCCATGGTCATATAGCTTCTTTTCATACAAGGTCTATATTTTTCAAATATAGATGGCTGCTCTACATCTCCTACTAATGAAGAATGGCTTGTATCAGTTGCATAATAGCAGTTTCTGATCAGTCTTGCTTTACATGGACCACAGAGCCAACGGTTTACAGTGAGTTGTAGAACTCCTCCCCTCCATATTGTGCACCCTGTGAAACTAATTATGCTCCCACATTCACAAGTGTTAGAAACAAATTATAAACTAGGAGAGTATAATTGAGTATGTTTTGTATTTGCCTTACCACCCTTTTCACACCATATATTATGGCGATTCATTAAGGCATTCTTGGTGAGACAGGCCCGACACCTATCTTTGCCTATGGGATGGATGAGACAGCACATGGAATGAAACCCACTCCAAATTTGAAGTGTCCCAGTGTTCCTGTATAGGCACTTTACAACAAGCCCTCAGAGCAGTTGGTTATGTTATTTAAAAAAACTGAACATGAAAAATGCTCAACAGCACTGGTCACTCAAAAGATGCAAATGAAGTAACACTGACATTCCACCTCACCCCAGAAAGAATGGCTAGTATTAAGAAGTCAACCAGTAACAAATGCTGGAAGGGCTGTGGAGCAAAAGGGACCATTCTCCACTGTTGGTGGGAATGCAGACTGGTGCAACCACTGTGGAAGTCAGTGTGGAGACTCTTTTAAAAACTAGGATTGGAGGTTCCATTTGACCCAGCTTTTCTCCTTCTGGGTATCTTCCCAAAAGAACTAAAAACATCATACCCACAGCAATATATGTGCACCTATGTTTATATCTGCACAGCTCATGATAGCCAGATTTTGGAAACAATTTAAATGCCCCTTGACTGAGGAATGGACAAAAAAGATGTGGTATTTCTATATAATGGAATACTACTCAGCTACTAAGAACAATAAACTAGACACTTTCATACTTAAATGGATGCACCTTGAAAATATAGTTATCAGTAAAATAAATAATTCACATATATGTAACCATCGGATTATTGCATTTGTGTGACAGACTGAAAGAAAATCTATGTATGCATATAAAAAATTAATTAAGATACTTAAAGAAAAAGAATTTTGAGTGAAAAGCCATTTTCACAGGATCATTTTCAAATTTCATTTTTACTGTGAATTGTTCTTTTATAAATAATGTAGCATTTATAACATTTGTGTTTCTTGCAGATACTTTTCTAATGTCCTATATGCTCTTTTTTGCTATAAAAAAAAGATGAAGGGTCCTGTGGTGGTTGTAAAGACAGTACCCAAAGGTGAGGGAAAACCCTGGTGAATAGCTGATAAGTGATCCCAGCTTCAAGTGGCCACCTGTAGCCACCTTCTTGGCAGCTTGGGAGGCCCCAAAGGGCTAAGAAAAGTCTATTTGGAGCCTGAAGATGTCTCTTAAGCTTTGAAAACAATTTTTTTAAAAAGTCTATGAAACAGTGCCTGTGGAGCTTCTATGACTGTGGGACAATGAGGCTGATAGCATGCATGGTTAAGCCCTCAGGAGATGTCCCAAACAGCCCAACTTAGATGGTAATTCCTCTATGAGTCAGGTTCTCCCAGGTGTGCAGAGGAATGTTTCAGGAGCAGATAATCATACTGTGACAAATCAGTTGATGGCAGTGGCTCATCTGGTTTGGGAAAATCCAGGTGACCAGCTGGAGGAAGTCACTATCTAGACTTCATAACTGTGCTACATGAAATGGGCATATGGCAGGTGATGCTTGCACTGCAGTACCATAGCCCAGATGAGGAACTGCTGATGGCACTCATGAAGGGCATGATCATGGCAAGCAGGCTGCTTAGCAGGTTCAGGTCAGTGGCAGCCTTTCTAGCCCCCTTTGAAGACCACCTGATCCATGGTGCTGTTGATGCCTTGCCCAGGCTAGGAGATGTATGGATAAAATGCTACAGTATGGTGAGATGTGTGAAAACTGTACAGGCAAAGGAAAAAAAGAGAGGCCCTTGGCAAGTGGGGCTATAGCCCCTGCAGGGGCAAGATGTAGGTCCACTGAAGGTTGGTTGGTACCATATCTGGACAGACCTGCTGGCTTCCAGCCTAGCTACAGATAAGTTACATTGGCAACACTTGGATGTGTTTCTGACTGTATGGAGGCAGTTACAACCTGAACAGCAATACTGGCTGATGGGCCAGGTCAAGGAGGCCAAAGTAGTTCCAGCAAAGCTGGAAGAAATGACACTGGCCTCTTTTTACCCTAACTAGCAGGCAGGCCTTGCTACCTGCATCTTGAGGGTCCAAGGAGACCAGAGACCACATGTGAAATTGACTATTTACTGGTCCCCCAAAATTTACAGGACTATTTACTGTGCAGTGTATACTAACATTGATGGGCACCAGAACTGAATCAATTACATCTTGAACAGCAATACTGGCTGATGGGTCAGGTCCAGGAGCCCAAAGTAGACCCAAATGAAGCTGGAAGAAATGACACTGGCTTCATTTTATGCTAATTAGGAGGCAGGCTGTATCGGGTAATATGCTATGTACCCCCAAGTCCTCATATAATATTGATGGGGCTGAGTTATTGGTTTGTTATTTGTTGGTTGTCTGGCAATGTGAGTGCTGTGCCCACCCAGGGGTGGAGCCGGCATACAGTGTAAGGGAAGGCGGGTCTTCCACTTCCTCTTCTCTCTCTCGCCAGCATGGCTTGCAGCTTGCAGCTTGCAGCCACCATGAACAGCTGCCTTGGAGCCAACTTATGGACTGAAACTCCCGAGAAACTGTAAGAATAAACCTTTCCTTCCCTAATTTTGGGCGTCAGGTATTTTGTCTCGGCAACGAGTGAAAAGTAACTAAGACACAGGCCTTGCTACCTGCATCTTGGGGGTCCAAGGAGACCAGAGACCATGTGTGAAATTGACTATTTACTCGTCCCCCAAAATTTACAGGATTATTTACTGTGCAGTGTATACAGCATTGATGGGCACCAAAGCTGAACCAATGGTAATATACAGCAACCCAGACCATTTTACAGAACGACTGCACACATAAAAGGATAGAGAGGTCACTACATCATGGTCTGGAAGACCCAGATGATGTTGTGTATCAGTTGCTTGCCCCCATACCTGTATGATGTTTATGTTTCCCCAGTTGCTGAATGCACACTGTGGATGGACATATGGACAGGTGCTGAGCTCAATACCATGCAGGCCTAATTCCAATAGTGAATTCTTGTGGTAAAATCCATAGTCTGAGTCCATCCACACCACCACTGAGTCTCCCACAAGTAACACAGATTATGTGCATGAAGCAGTACTGTCTACCTGGAGGCCATGAACCAATGAGACAAACTGTCTTGAAACTGAAAACAGCAGGGGTGATACTTCCTGCCCAGAGCCCATTAGTATGGCCCATGCAGAAGCCAGACAGGTTCTGGTGAGTGACTGTAAAGTCTTGCCCTGATGCTGGCAGTTAGGACCAAATTGCCTTCATCTGGGAAGGCAGGCAATAGGCTTTCCAGACATTGCCGCAAGGCTATTTGCATAGCCCAATTTTGTATCATGACCTGGTGGTTCAGGACCTGGTCACCTGAGCCAAGTCACATTTTATATCACTATTTTGTATTCATATTATGTTAACCTGATCGTCTTGCAGAATTGGAAGCCACTATGCACAGTTTGAAGGAAGCTTTTCGGCCATGGGGTGAACCACAGACAAAAACAAGGCCCAGGGAACTGGCTTATCTGCCAGATTCTTGGGTGTTATATAATAAGACAAGACCCATGACAGTATGCCAGTTACAGGCATACATGAGCTCGCTAGAGTTTGGGTAGATGTACTGCACCTAGGTATCTTGCTGTGCCCTTTATACAAGTTGACCAAAAGGTACATGACATGGGATGAAAACTGCTTGCTGCTTGCTGCACAGATGCAATGGAAGCTGCTTTTCAGGACTCAATGAAGGCTATTGCACAGATGCAAGCCTTATGAATCATTAACCCTAACCTGCCTTTTATCTTAATCATCAGTTCTCATGATGACGGCTTTGGCTGGGGCCCAGGGCAAAAACAGGGAAAACAGAAGCAAACTGTTGGCTTTTGGTCACAGTCATAAAAGAGAGCCAAGAACTGATATTCCCTGATTGAGAAATGGCAGTGTTGGATGCTGCTCTGCATGCTTGTGAGAAATTATGGAACAGATATATGGATAACTTGCACCAGGAATGGAATGGCATCAGGCCCCCACTCTCACATGTTGGGGTCGTATCTCCAACAACAGTCCTCTTTCTAGGCTAGTCAATTGGCAGCCAAACTGGCAAGTTTTGTGATGTACATGGCCCAGAACTGCCTTTGCTATTCTAGGTCTTTTCTGGTTCCAGATGAATTTTAGGAATGATTTCTCTACATCTGTGAGGTATGTTAATGGTATTTTGATTGAAATTGCATTAAATCTGTATAGCAATTTTGGGAGAATGGCCATTTTCACAGTATTTGTTCTTCCTATCCATGAATAAGGAATGTCTTTCTATTTCCTGAGATCCTCTTCAATTTCTTATTTAGAGTACTGTAATTTTCACTGAATAGATCTTTTACTTCCTTTGTTAGATTGATTCCTAAGTATTTCATTTTTTTGGATGGTATTGTGAAGGGTGTGGCTTCACTTATTTCTCTCTCAGTGAGTTTGTTGTTTTTGTACAGGAATGCTATTGATCTTTGAGTGTTGACTTTGTATCCAGCTACATTACTGAATTTGGTTATTACATCAATAAGTCTTGCAATGGAGTTTCGGGGGTCTTACATGTAGAGTATAATATCATCTGCAAATAATGATAATTTTGCTTCTTATTTTTGTATCTTTATTCCTTTCATTTCTCTCTCTTATCTAATTGCTCTGGCTAATATTTCCAGAACTATATTGAATAGGAGTGTTGACAATGGACATCCTTGTCTTGTCCCTGATTTTAGAGTGAAAGCTTTCAGTTTTTCACCATTTAATATGATGCTGACTGTTGGTTTGTAACAGATGGCTTTTATCAGATTGAGGTAGAGACCATCTATTCTGATTTTCCATAGAGTTCTAACCATGAATGAGAGTTGGACTTTATCCAAAGTTTTTTCTACATCTATTGAAATGATCATGTGATTCTTATCTTTGGCTCTATTGATATGGTGTATTACATTTATTGATTTGCATATGTTGAACCATTCCTGCATTCCTGGGATGAATACCACTTCTTGTGTATAATCTTCTATGTGATCTGCTGCATTCTGTTTGCTAGTATTTCATTGAGGATTTTTGCATCTATGTTCATTAGGGAGACTGACCTGCAGTTCTCATTTTTGATTGGGTCTTTCTCTGGTGTTGGTATTAGGGTAATACTTGCTTCCAGGAATGAGTTAGGGAGAATTGTTTCCCTTTGAATTTCATTGAAGACTTAGAGGGGTATTGGAATTAAGTCTGCCTTGAATTTTTTGTAGAATTCAGCAGTGAATCCATCAGGACTTAGGCTTTTCTTTGTTGGTAAGGATTTAATTACATTTTCAATTTCATTAATTGAAATTGGGTTATTCAGCAGTTTTATATCTTCTTTAACCAGCTTTGGTTATTCATAAGTTCCTAGGAATCTGTCCATTTCTTCTGTGTTATCAAACCTATGAGAGTAAAGGTTTTCAAAGTGGGTATTAACAATCTTCTGTATTTCCACAAGGTCTGTAGTGACTTTGCCCTTTTCATTCCTTATTGAATGGATTTGAGTTTTTTCTTTCTTTTTTTAAGTAAGGTTAACTAGGGGTTTATCAATTTTATTTATTCGTTGAAGGAACCGTCTCTTTGATTCATCATTCTTTGTATTATTCTCTTAGTCTCTATTGCGTTAATTTCTTCTGAGATTTTTATAATTTCCTTCCCTCTTTTGGCTTTGGGCTTGTCTTGCTCCTCATTTTCTAGATGTTTGAGGTGTAGCATCAAGTTGTTTATTTGTGTTCATTCTCTTTTCCTGATGTGGGAATTCACCACAATAAGTTTCCCTCTAAGGACTGCTTTCATTGCATCCCAGATGTTCCAGTAAGTTGTATTTGTATTTTTGTTTGCTTGTAGATATTGTTTAATTTCTTCTTCAGTTTCCTCTGTGAACCATTGATTGTTCAGGAGAACTTCTACGTGTTTATGAAGCTTTTGCAGTTTCTTTTGTACTTAACATCTAGTTTCATGGCACTATGATCAGATAATATGCATGGGATAATTTCAATTCTTTTGTATTTACTTAAGCATGTGCAATGGGCTAGTATATAGTCTATTTTAGAGAATGTACCATGTGCAGATGAGAAGAATGTATATTCTGATGTTGTTGGGTGAAACACTCTGTACACGTCTACTAAGCGCATTTCTTCACAAGTTAGATTTACTTCTGTTATTTTTTGCTGATTTTCTGTCTAGTTGATCTGTCTCTTTCTATCAGTGGAGTATTAATGTCTCCTGTTATAACTGTGTTATTGTTTATTTGATTTTTCATTCTATCAATATTTATTTTAGATAGCTGGGTGCTCCTATATTTGGTGCATATATACTTAAGATTGTTATCTCTTCCTTTTGAAGTTTTCCCCTAACTAGTATGTAGTGACCTTCTTTATCTCTTTTGGTCATTCTTGGTTTGAAGTTCACATTTTCTTCAAACAGAATAGCTACCCCTGCTTTTTTGGGGGGATTCCTGTTGCATGAAGTATTGTTTTCCATCTTTGGACTTTCAGTCTATGACTTTCATTTCAGGATAGATGGGTTTCTTGTATATAGCATATGGTTGGATGTTTTTTCTTGATCTATTCTGCCAGTCTGTTTCTTTTAATTGGTGAATTGAGGCCATTTATATTAATGGTTATAAGTGATATATATTGGCTTATTTTTATCATGTTATCTTTCTGCTATTGTTTCTTTACCTTTCCCCTCTGTTTAATTGCTTGCCTTGCTTAGTGTTTTTTTTTTCTTTTGGTGTTCTTGAAGTTGTAGTTATTTTTCTGTCTACCTAGAATATCTTTCCGTATTCTTTTTAGGGTTGGTTTGAGGGCCAAGAAATTCTTCAGCTGTTCTTTGTCATGAAAGTATCTTATTTCTCCATCAATTTTGAAAGACAGCTTTGCAGGGTAAATCAATCTGGGTTGGAAGTCAGTTTCCTTTAGGATTTGAAATACTTCACTCCATTCCCTTCTTGACTTCATGGTTTGTGTTGAGATATCTGCTGTAATTCTGAAAGGATTTCCTTTATGGGTGATCTGTCTCTTTTCTCTAACAGCTTTTAATATTCTGTTCTTCTGCTGAATTTCTGGGATGTTAATTATTACATGTGTGGGTGTAGATTAATTTTGGTTATGGCTAATTGAAGATCTATGTGCTTCACTTATCTGCATGTCAGTTTCTTTTCCCATGTTTGGGAAATTTTCAGCCATTACTTCTGTAAATACTCTTTTGATATCATTTGTGTTGTCACTTCTTTTTCATTCACACCTATCAATCATATATTGTTTTACATTGCATCATCTTGCAACTGTTGAATTGTGACTTCCTGATTCCTTGTTATTTTTAAAAGATCTTTTCTTTCCTGTTCACTAGTTGCAATCTTGTCTTCGAGGTCTGAAAATCTATCTTCACATTCATTGAGACAGGTTTGCCAGCTTTCGATGGAATTTTTTATTTCCTGGATACCTCTTTGAATCTGTTTCATGCATTCCATTTCTTTCTTATATTGTTCATTCAAAGTTTCTATCTTTTTTCAATGCTTCTCAATTTTTTAAACTATGTCTTCTTTAGATGTGTTCAACATTTCATTTATTACGTTTATCATTTCTTCTTTTACCTGGGAGATTATTTCTGATCTGAGTTCCTTTACAGTTTCATGGAGTTGTTTCTTTACTTCAGTTGCTATCATTTCAGAAGTTTCACATGTATGGCTTACACTTTCTTCTATGTCTTTGTCTCCTAGGTTTGTTTGGAATGGGATGGAGGTTTGAGATTGCGTTTTGCTCTTTCATTTTGTCATTTTCCTATATTCCCCTGGAGAAGCTGAATGCAAGGTCTCAGTTGCTTCCTTTGCTGAGGATATCTGTCCATACTACAGAGGGCTTCCCCAACTTAGTGAGGGTCATTAGACAGGCCTTAGTAGGTAACTAGTGACAATTGAGGTCTCCTCAATTGTGGGGAGCATGCTCGGCAGGCTTTCAGCACATCCCATGTGGCACTGTAAAGCTTTGTGGATGTTTGGGGATGCTGGCCAGAACTCTACCAGGTTCTGAGCAGTGTACCAAGGGTGAACAGCAAGATGGAGTATGCTGTGCAGGCCTTCAGTTCATGCCACAAGGTAGACCAAAGCTCCCCAGTGCCTTGCAGTTGCTGGGCAGCACTCTACTAGGTTCCAAGCGAGGTGTTGAGCTTGCATGTCTGGGTGAAGTCTACTGTGCAGGCCTTTGACTCACACCACTCAGTGCCGGAGGTTCCCTGCAACTTGGGGTTGCTGGACAGAGACCAACCAGGCCCCAAGGGACCTACCTGAAGATCTCTGGCTGACTGGGGATGCTGGGCGGGACCCTACTAGGTTCTGAGCGAGGTACCCAGCTTGCACAGCTGGGTGAAGTTTGCTGTGCAGGCCCACAAACCCCCTTTCTTGTCTATGTTGTGGACCTACTGCAATTGTGTCATAGACTGGGTAGGACACAAAAATTACCTTTTAATTCAGCTCCCCTCTTGTCCAATTTTCCCACCAGGAACTTGTAACCCCTTACAATACACTATTCCAGAACGTTTTTACAAAGAATAGTCACCAGGTCGCCAGATAAAAGTCTAGGTAGATGGACGGGAACAAGACCCATGGTTCATTTTAAAACTCTTAAAGTTCTGCACACTCTCATCACCCTCATCCCTTATTTGGATTTCTTCCCCAAGATCACTGATGTTTCCATTGACCCTTGTACCCTTTGTAAATCAAACAGGGCCTCCAACTCCAGATCTCCTATGTCTGGTCCTCCAAGCTTTATATCCAGACTTAGGCAAGGACTGTTATCTCTGTGTCCCCTTTTCAGTTTTATTGTATTGAGCTCTAGGGATAAGCCCTGTAACAATTCTGAACTCAATTCAACTAATGCTCCTGATCACTTGCTTCATATCTATGATAGTATGGGGAAGCACTTCCTGCTTCTTGAGTTCCCTTAAGAATCAGAATATCTTGTTGATTCTGTAGATATGTTGACTGTCACTTCACATTCTCTGGCAGCCACTTCTTGTGACTTTTTTTGTGTTTGCTGCTCTGATGGGGTACATAAAGTGTTTGATAGCACCAAAAAGAGTCTTTATGCACTTATTTTCTGGTACATCACTTCTCCACTTATTCAGGATGCCAAGGTGCTGCACATGCTCACTGATCATGTCAGAAAAATGTGACACTGTGATGTTATCCATATTAGCCAGAATGGCAATAATAGGGAGTTTGACACTCAGTGCTACAGCTATGGTTGTGAACCAACAATACTCACAGTTAAGTGCTGAAATTGCTGCATATTTCCCAATATATAAATCAATTGACATGCTCTGGGATCAGCTAAATTCTTTAGCTGGTGCCATCCTCCATAACTAAAGATCCCTAGATCTCCTGGCAGCCCAATATGGAGGTACCTGCCTTTTCCTGGAGGAAGAGTGTTGCTAATATGCGAACAAGTCAGAAATAGTAAGAGAAAACTCCCATTAGCTGTGAAAACACCTCAAGCTTAGGGTTCCAAATCTTATTGGAGGTTCTTTCTAATGGGGTCCTTTAGATTTTTTTCCCTCATGGACAGGAGACCTCCTCAGACCTTTAATCACCCTTCTAGGAGTTCTTCTAGGGTCTTATGTGATCCACATCCTGACACGTTTCCTGTCTGAATACTTTGATGCTGTACACTACCAACACATTTTGAAAGTTACTTCCCCTTACCAACTCCTTAGTATTAAAGAAACTGGGGAAACTGAGGAAGAAGAATATTCTCTATCATAGAAACTGAGGGGAATATAAGAGCAAGATTACAGAATAGCAAACTTATAGACATTTTACAGCAAAAGTTAAAAATCAGCTAGTGGCCTGTGACTATGTGCATGGTGCCTGTCATATAGTTAGCCTGTAAAATTCAGTTAGCCTTGACTGTCTGCATTCAGCTGATTCTCCCTCATAATGCACTATGTCCACTTAACTGTGTCCAGCTGTAATGCTTGTGTTTTTTCCTGAGTGAAACAAATGTTTTTTTCCAACCTGCTTAAAGGACTTCAGGTTTGGGACAGACTGCACAGTCAAGGACACATTTAACTCTACTTGCTCCACTAAACTCCCTTCTCTCCTTCCCCAGAAGCTACTTAGGACTGGATTTCTTGACAAGAGATAACTAAATTCATGTAACCAATCATGTAATAACCTGTCATCAGCCTTGTACTTCCTGCTTTCAAGCTGTATTTAAACTGAACTCTAAACTGACTCATGATTGATGATTTGGAACTGATTTCTATCAGCCTGCTGGTGTAATAAAAGTTTCCTTCTAGTTCCTTGGTGCAAAAGAGTCTTCCATTTGGTTTGATACTGGTTTTTCTGCAACAAGGAGATGGCCTAATATAAGAAGAGCGCTGGCACGCAGCCCAGCCCAAATCAGCCCAGGAACCCAGAGTTGCTCACCAGGGAATTGAGCAACATAGCTGCGGGGAACTGGAGAGCTTGGGCCCCCCACCACCAGAGTGCAGAGCGCACGGCAGCTCCATTCTTCAGCCGCGGCTCCGCTCGAGCGTCTGCCATCCCACAGCTCCTGTGCAGACCGCGCCGCCCAGCAGGGTTACTCCTGGCACTGCAGGCCTGGGACCTGCCCGGGCCTGCCCCACAGGCATAGCTGTTGGGCCGAGCTTGCCCACAGAACCAGGGTTGGGTCCGCGTCCCGCGCGGTGCCCAGCACAGCTCCCTGGGACCGGGAGGCCTTGGCCCCCACCCAGTAAAGGAGACTCCACCTGCACGACCCGGGAGGCCGCCCTTCCTTGCTGTGCACGGGACACAGCCCACTGCGTCCCGCGATCCTGCACGCCGCGAACCTCAGGGAAACCCCGTCCAGCCGCGCAGGACACAGAGGTACGCAGCCCAGCCCAAATCAGCCCAGGAACCCAGAGTTGCTCACCAGGGAATTGAGCAACATAGCTACAGGGAACTGGAGAGCTTGGGCCCTCCCCCACCAGAGTGCAGAGCGCACGGCAGCTCCATTCTTCAGCCGCGCGGCTCCGCTCGAGCGTCTGCCATCCCACAGCTCCTGTGCAGACCGCGCCGCCCAGCAGGGTTGCTCCTGGCACTGTAGGCCTGGGACCTGCCCGAGCCTGCCCTGCAGGCATAGCTGTTGGGCCGAGCTTGCGGACAGAACCAGGGTCGGGTCCGCGTCCCGCGCGGTGCCCAGCACAGCTCCCTGGGACCGGGAGGCCCTGGCCCCCACCCAGTAAAGGAGGAGACTCCACCTGCACGCCCCGGGAGGCCGCCCTTCCTTGCTGCGCACAGGACCCAGCCTACCGGGTCCTGCGATCCTGCACGCCACAAGAGTCAGCGCGAACCTCAGGG
>RJWM01047304.1:0-11972 GCA_004363535.1 Dasyprocta punctata
CTTTTGTTTATGAAATAGCTTTAAAATTGAATATTCTCTTCCATTGCTCTGTTGGTAGGCACACTTCATTTTGCAGTTGTTGCTACAGTGACTGTCCCCAGGGAGCAGTTCACTGTTTCCAGAGTGGGGCCTTTAGGAACCAGACTTGCCAGGTCCTTGCCTGAGTCCTGTCATCTCATTGTTTCTAGTGGAAATAATCGCACAGCTGCCCCTATCACTCTGCCAATAGAAGAAGTCCTGCAGACCTTACAGGACTTGATCGCCTACTTCCAGCCTCCAGAGGAGGAGATGAAGCATGAAGACAAGCAGAACAAGCTCCGCTCCCTCAAAAACAGGCAGAATCTTTTCAAGGAAGAGGTAAGTCCAAAACATGCAAAGGTTAGAGTCTCTGTGCATCCAGAGCTGAAACATCCCACTGAGTAATACGCTATTTAGCTTTGTCTCTACACGTACACATGTTTATGAGCAGACTGGAGAAAAAGAAGGAGGTGGAAAAGCTGTAAAGGAAAGGGTTTACTGGGAGCCAGCCTTCCCTTTCAACCATGCCTGGTTGCTTTAGCAATGGCTGACACATCCCAGCCAGTGAAGTTTTAACATGTGTACACAAAATTCATTTTCGAAAAAATCTCAGTTGTTACAGTGTGGCATAGAAACTGAGCCCAAATTTTGAGCAATATCAGAATTACTTAGGAAACCTGTTTGAAAAAATGCAATTGCCTAGATTCTACATCAGAAATGTCTGAAAAACTGGTTCAAAAGACGCAGATGTTGCATGGTCTGATGTTAGAATCTGAGCTTCTGAGTCAGTGGGGAGGACCCTGGCCATAGGGGAAACACCAACTGGATACTTCTGAGACCCAGATCCTCATTCTGGCTCTCTTCCTGGCTGTGTGTCACCTTAGATAAGTCATAAACCTTCTCCAAACATGGACATGATGATCTGGTGGTAATAGGCTATGGCTGACTTCTGTGGCCCTCCATGTCCTGGAGACAGGGCTGGTCCTCTAGTCATTCCAAAGTTAGTGGTGTGGGATCCAGAGCCACCCCGGCTCTGGATCTGATATGAGCAGAGTTGGGCTTAGAGATATTCTGTGTACCTTACAGGCTATTGAGACTCTGTTTACCATCTCTGTGCTGCTCTTTAAGAGTAGCTAGGCACAGATGTTGAAAATGCTCTTTGGTTTTATTGTCACTAAGTCCCACCTTTTGGTGAGGAGAAGTGGGAGGAGGGAGCAAGTGTAGTTATCATATGCATCTGAATGGGATTTCTTGAGCTTATTCGAGATTTAAGAGAAAAATAGGTACTATATCTAGAGCTGTAAGAGTGAGTCAGTCACTTCCCACCAGACACAGAGCAAGCTTTGGTGAGATGCATTCATGCTTCCTCTTCTTCAATATGTCCTTGGAGTAAATTAAACACAGCACATGGGGGCCAACCCATTACAAGGGACTGCTGACTCACTATCTGAATGGATGCTATTTAGGTCTCTGAGGCACAAAGATGAACATTTTGTTTCTAGGAGGAAAAAAAATACTCAACTGGCCCTTGGAAGGGCTATTTGTGTATAAGCACTATCAGCTTTACAAGGAGACTGATAGGGGAGGGAGAAAAGCAAACAGCGGGGGGTGCATTCTTCTCCAAGAATGTTTACTTTTTCCTCCACTCTCCTCAGGGCATGTTGGCTCTTGTGTTAAACTGCATTGATCGCTTAAATATCTACAATAGCGTAGCCCACTTTGCAGGGATTGCCAGGGAAGAGAGTGGCATGGCCTGGAAAGAAATTCTGAACCTCTTGTACAAGCTACTGGGTGAGTATGCAGCACTGCCTTTCCTGGGGAGGTCTCCAGGGGTCTTCAGGGTTGGTACAGGAGAGCCCACCATTGCCATCAAGACACTTTCTTGGAAATCTTTTTGTTAACCCTTTGATTCTGACACAGCCATTCACTGTTAGCTAGCAGCTTCTTGTACCTTCCAAACTCAGAGTTAGACGTCAGAAGGAAGTGAAGCAGAAGCCAAAACTGCCTGTGAAACCTGAACAGTCAGCTTCTCTGAACCTCAATTCTGTATGTTTAAAATAAGGAAATAAGACTAGATAGAACACATTTATAGAGTGTTCCAATTCTAAACTTTGCAACCTGTACTTTGAGGATTGTTACCCTTTTAAATTCTGTGCTCTTTCACTTGTTTGCTTGTTAGTCAGTCCTGGCTCCTGCTGCTTTGGCCTGTTACTTATTTCATTTTGGTAGAATGAAAGAGATAGGAACTAAGATGTCCTAGCACCTACCTTTTCACCTCCCAAACCCGGGTATAAGGCGATGCTGTGGTCCCTGCTCCAGAAGCTCTATCCCTTAGGCCCAGGCCACTGGCCAGTTGGAGGGAGGTAGCAGGAAGACATCAGCATGGGCAAGAAGGTGGCCCCAGGAGTTGGTCAGACACTGGCTGGGATGACAAGGCAGCACTATAGGTCTTGACTCTGAGGTGCATGTCCCACTGAGAGAAGTCCTTAGAAATTCCAGGACTCCTGAAGAAAGCCCAGAAAAGTCAGCCTGGACCTGTTCTCCATGTTAGGGGTCAGATTGATGGGATTATCACTGTTGATGGGATTATCACTGTGCTGTGTGATTTTATAAGGTCTCTTCAAACTCTAGTACTTTGCAATGATGTGATTTAAACTTGGTAGTTATAAGAATAATGACTAACATTTGTTGATCTTTGTGTGGAAGCTGTGGAATATCTTTTTGATTCTTAGAGCAATACTTTGAGAGCAGTTATCTCCATTTTACTGACAAGGAAGCTGATTAGAGATGCTCTTAGCCCAAGACCACTCATCTGCTTAGTGGTGGAGCTATGACTTGAGGCCCAGCACCTGACTAGAATTCTTGTACTTATCCTGCTTACTAAAGCTACTTACTTCTACCTGAAACACAGCATAGGCGCTCAGACTGAATGTCATCCTCTTGAGCACTAAAGATGAAGAGCAGAGGCTCTGGAAGAGGACTTTGCTCATCCTAAATTTATCATTTTTCAGCTTTAGTGAAATCCTAAGCCCAACAAACCAACCACAGGAAGCCAACTCACCTGGGGCTTATCCATCTCCCTGGAATTATTCCAGATTGGCATCTACTAATTTGGTCCAATGGAGGAAAGTTTACATGGTCTAGATTGGTACTGTAATTAAAACATATTCTTTCACTCTCTGTGCAGTATCACCTGCCAGTGGTTTTCAAGGATAAATAGGCATCAAAATCATCTGGAGGGCTGGTTAAAGTACCAATGTTAGGCCCCATTTTAAGAGTTTCCAATTCAGTAGATCTGGGGTAAGTCGTGAGAACTAACATGCCTAACAAATTCTCAGGTGATGTGATGTTTCTAGTCCAGGGCCCACACTTTGTTTCAGATACTTTACCCTTAGATGTTGTTAGTGTTTATCTATTAGTTTAACTTTTTCAAGCTGTGTTCACTGAGGTGCTTTCCTTTAGCACTAAAGGTAGCAAGTGTCTAGCTAGATTTAGGAAAATCTTTTAGGGGGTTGAGTTCCAAAGTCAATAAGCAACCAAGCATTAAATTCTTCCTTATCATTACCTAAAGTAATTAATTTGTGTGTCTATTTCCTTTACCCGTTATTTGATGAAGGCAGAGAATCTGCCTTTTCTGCTTCACTGTTCTGTTTCCTGCAATGCAGGAAATGTCCTGGGACATAGCAGATTCTCTGGAAACGCTCGTTGAGTTAGTAAATGTTAGATTTTTACTCTTCTTAATATAGAAATCAAATCAGATCAAAGGGCTAAGCATACTAATATTAATGTTCCAGTCCCTGTGTTTGCTAAGCAGGTGATGCAATCAACAGCTCCGGGGCTTATGTGCATCATTATGCCCTTTAACCTACACAATCCAACCTTGCCTTGTTTGCAGCTGCTCTCATTCGTGGAAACAGAAACAACTGCGCTCAATTCTCCAATAACCTTGATTGGTTAATCAGCAAATTGGACAGACTAGAATCTTCCTCAGGTAAGAATTCACAGAATCCCTTCAGGGGAGAAGTTGAATGTTTTGGGGGTTTTTTTTTTCCTGTAAAATTGAAAACAAAGCCAAATCCTCAAGTAATTATTTCAACAAAAGGAGTCAATCCCTAAAACGCCCTGACAACCATATACCTTTATTTAATAATTTTAACCCAGATTTCTGCAGTCCTTCCTTTTTTGGGATTGTCCTTTTTCTTCACTCCCTAGGTCCTTTAATCACCCCCAGGCAACCCCCACCTAGTGATCCTTGTCTCCCAAATCCATTTACTCCTATGCTCTGTGTTTCCAAACCTCCTTTCAACATTGTCCTACTTTGGTTAGAAGCAGAATTGAAGGATTACCATGAAATAAGATAAAATAATCTTCACCCATTCCCTGAATCACCCTTTGCATCATGCCTGTAGCCCTTCTTGAGGCCCTTCTGAGAATTCAGCCATCAATGACAGCCACATTCAGTTTCTGACAAGACGAGTGTACTTGGCAAGCGTACTCCCCCACCTCCATCCCCCAAGCTGAGAGGTTTGAGGTTTTTCTCATAGTCTGCAGGTGTCATGCTTTAACAGACCAGCCAAGGGAAGGATCCTCCCCTCCAAGGGCCACCCACTATGTTCTTAAACCTCTCTTTTCTTCAGCATCTCCTCTCATGAGTTAGATTGTATTTCAGGGTAAGTTATGAAAACACTGAGAGAAAACAGAAACAAGAGAGACTTTCTTAATAAAACTGACGGAGCTGTTAGCTGATTCCCTTCTGTTTCACTATGATGTTACATTTGTGGATACCAGGCCACAGAGGCACCAGTTAGTTTTCCTTAGGCTTTTATTTAGTAAAGAAGACCATAAAGTGCCAAGACAAGGGGTCAAAACAGCTTATCTTTTGTTTGATAGTGCACCTAAAACAAAAATAAATTCTGAGGTGGTTCCTAGAAAAATTCTTATTCTGAGAATAAATCCAGAATATGTAATAAATTGCTTGAATGACCTTTAGAACTTATAATAAACTATGTCTATATTGTAATATAGACATTTAAATGAATTATTGCTTGGTTTGACCAAGTTAAGAATTCCGTTTTACAACTATTTCTCTGTATTTTGACGTACAAAGATCATGTCTTTGTCCAAGAAGAGGGAGATGAGGTTAGTACTGAATTAAACTCACCTGTATCTTACAGACTGCTTGACCCTCAGGGAATCTACCTGAGATGATTGCATCTCTTCTGGCTGTGAATATTTAATAGATTCAAATAACTGATGATATTCTCTCCCTCAGGATGATCTTTCCACTATCAGATTTCTAAATTATGGTCAGTTCTACAGTTGATCTAATGTCCAAATGATTTTTGTGGCATTCATGTAGGTATCTTAGAGGTTTTGCACTGTATCTTGATTGAAAGCCCAGAAGCCTTAAACCTGATAGCAGAAGGTCACATCAAGTCCATCATCTCTCTGCTGGATAAACATGGACGGAATCACAAGGTGAGTGTGGAAGGAAGAACACAAAACATGATTGACTTTACCCACTTTTCTCTCCTAAGTGCTTAATCATGTTGTAAGTTCCTAAGAGAATGCTGACTAGTCTTTCTGAACTTTGGTAAGAACCTTGAGAAACTGGGATTCTAGATGGGCTCCCTTGCCTCCAAACACCCTCCAAGCCAGACAGCCACAATGAATGTGGGTGGCCTCACTATTGTCCTACAGCTTCCTAGACACTGCTCATCAGCACTGGCTCTTAAACACAGCTCACTGTGGGCCCTCAGCTGGGCTATGTTCAAGGCCAGCAGCACAAGGTGCTCCCCACCCTAAAACCTAGAGGTTAGTAGGAAAACCTCCAATACCAAGTTATATAAATAAGATATATAGATCTTAGATTTAAAACAGTAACTCAGCTGGTTATTAAATAAAATCAGATTTAATAAGTCAAACCGAGTTAAGTAAAAGAAACTGCACATGTAAATCAAAAGTCCAAAGATGCTGATTCCTCTTCTTGATATAAAACAACTGTGTGACTTTGGGCCTCAGTGATTTCATCTATGAAATGGAAACTTTGCCCCCCTCATCATGATAGAATGCTGTATTGATCTTTTGGGTCCTTTATAATTGTAACATGTCTACTTTTATAAAATTAGATCTCTAAGACACAATAATCTGTGAGATAAAGTCCATTAAAATATAGTGAGTTTTCTCTTGACCCTTCTCACATATGCGATATATGGGGGCTAGTGTGCTAAATAATTAGTGGGCAGGCTGAAGAGGGTGTTCCAAGAGCAAAGGCATCACCAGGCATCAGAGGAAGCAGCTGTGCCTGTGCAGACTGGAGAGTGCAGCATGACCCCTGGTCTTTTCTCTTGCTATCATTTGGGGGAACCGAATATTTGAGACACGTCTCACTTGAGTCCTGGAGAATGAGCCCCTGCAGTATTGACTGCATGATTCGCAACATCCTTGGGAAGCAGAAAACCAGTGGTTCTCAGTATCTGTGAAATTGCTTAGCAAAGAGCAGAAAGAAATACGTGGGGTCTGTAATTGCTTTCTCAAATGCAGTAAATCAAAAGCAGGCATAAAGCTCCAGCCGCATTACAGCTTTTCTACGTTCCACCATACTCCTTCCTGTCTGAAAAGTATAGTAAGAATTACCAGTAAGCTTATGAGTAACACATGGCATGAACCATAATCTATGTACCAATGTAACAGGAGGAAAGTGGTTCCTATTTTCTTGCCCCAGTGGCTTCTCTATGATGATACCACATGATTTACTTCATAAATAACCAACTATCTTACGACTTCTTTCTGCCAAAGGCCACAATGCGTTATGTGGCTGTCACTTAGAGGCAAGTTGACCACTGCTCTGTGCATCCCACAATTGAGGAAACAGAGACCTAGAAAGCCAGTATAGTTAGCTAGATATCAGCCCCTGATCTGAGGAGTTACCTGATCATACTTGCAAAGGAGTCTTCAGTCTCCTAAGAGCCAAGGCAGTGCTTGAGAGCTTCTGAGAACATTGTCAAAGTGGGCCATGTGATCGCAGTACATAAGAATTGCCTCAAGAATGTCTCCTTTTTATCTTTTGATGGACTTTTGGACAAAGGCTGCTTTGCCATGAACTCAGACCCTTCTGCAGAGATTATTGAGTCTGATCACTTTTATTTCCAAAGAGAAACCCGGACTCAAGTCATCACCAGTGTCTTTGTGGTAGTTTCATGATGAACAAGCTAAATGTAGGTCACATTTCTATCATAACACAATGTCTGTCAGGCTTGGAAAATGCCAGCAAAATGTCTTGCTATTCAGGTTATTGTTTTCTCCAGTAGTGAGTTTGCAGAAGTTTCTTATACTTTTGCTTATTTTTCCACTGAGACAGTGACTCAAAATGTGCAAATTTCTAGAACCATGGGGGCCTCAATAATCCTCTGAACAACAATAATGATGATGACAACTAACATTTATTTTATACTTAACTAATGCTGGGAACCAAGCCCTGTGATCATGTGCATTCATTTTAGCTTTGTTATACTCTCTGAAGCAACATCATTGTTATTTTTACCCACAAAGGCAGAAAAAGGCCAGGACCTACACCCTGAGATGTCAAGCAATTTTCCAGGGGTCACACAGCTCACTAATGACCATTCAGGACCAAAAGTTTAAGGTTCTTTCCAGTGTTTCTCAATCTGAAGTCTATGATCATATTCTTCAAAGTTTAAATATCCTAAGAGAATATGTTCGGTTCTCTGTTTTTATTTTTATAATTATCTCCATACAAAACTCTTGGCAGTGGGAAATCCACAGTTAGAAGACATTTTCATATAATGTTACCGTTTCTCACACTGAAATTTAAGGGCCCCTGTCATCCATGAAGGTAGTCTTTAGAGTTAAATCATGTTTTCTAAAAAGGATTTGTACATCTTATGGGTTTAAGAATCCCTTTCTGTCCCATGTCACCTCCAATCACGTTTAGAATCAAAATTATATATAAGACTGGCCATTATTGTACCTCTGCTTTCCCTCTAAATGCTTAAGTTGCCAGTTCTGTCACTTCAGCGAAAAGCTTTACAGTTCATCTAAAGCATGAGAGCTCAAAAGGCTGTAGCGAAAGAACACAGTGTTGGGAGAGAAGAGGACAGGAATAGGCTGCAGGGTCCACTCCCGGTTTCCTGAATGTACTCTGCTCTTTGACCTTTCAGTGACTTGACTTGTGCCAATCTTTCCGTAGCCCCTTACCACTTCTCCAGGTCCCATCAAAATTCTTCTCTGGTCAATTAAAAATTAAATTGAAAATTTCATCTGCCCTTCCAGACTTAGTTCAAATGCCACTGTCTCCATGAAGCTTTTCTGATCCCAGTTGAAATTGTCTTCTCCTCTGGCCTTAAATAATGTGTTCTCTATTTTAATGGTTGTTCCAATCTGCTTTTCATGCTAGGAATTTTCACAACATATGTTTCTCACACCCATGGAAGTTCTTTCATAGTAGGAATGATTTTTATAATGCTCAGGGTGACAAACTCGAATGTTTCACAATGCAGTGATCATATATGTCTGTCACAGGTTTAGTAAATGAGTAAAAGGAATAAATGTGCAAAACCAGAACCCACTCCAATCTCTCCTTGAACCAATGGATTCTTATGGATACGTGCAGACCTCGTGCCACAGAATAAATGCTTTACACTGATTTTATTGTTTGGTGGAGAGAATAATTGCCAAAAACTACAAGAATCACCCTGTAGTTTTCTGTAGAGTAAGCTTTTATTAATAAAACAAAATAGGGCTGGGAGTTTGGCTCAGTGGCTTAAGCGCCTGTCTGGCAGATGCGAGGCTGTGAGTTTGATCCCCGGTGCCGCAAAAAATAAATTAATTAATTAAATAAATAAATAAAACAAAATATACCCATGTACTTGCCCCCAACTGACCTTACTCCAAATCTGGTCAAAGTTGCCACAGATAAAATACTTTTTTATTATCCTCTTTGTTCCATATGGATTTGGAGCCACTTGTGAGAAAAATATAGGTAAAATGATAATGTCATTAGTCTTCAAAAAGTATAAATCAGAGTCAAAGGTGAAACTTAGGGTGAGGGAGGACAGAATGTAAGCAAACTCAGACTGTTAGTTCCCACACAGTTGCTCCATTAGCTGCGTAAAATCAGTTGAGTCTCCAAGCAGCCACGGCAAGATTAGAAGCACTCCCAATCACTCAGTTCTCATCCAAAGGGAGAAGGAAATCTGTTCCTCAGAGGCTGTAAAGCACTCAGTTTTTAAAATATTGGACTTGATATAAAAATCTGAGAATAAACTTAGTTTGCATTTTTAGTAACACTGCTTTTCACAGACAAAAGCCAATGACAAAAAGCAACAGCCAAACAATGTTTACATTCACATTCATTATGTACTTCTGATCTTTGAAGTAGAATTCCCACCTACTCCAGAGTTTAAGGTTGAGACTAGAGAGAGGAAGGCAAAATGAAACCTGTCGAATGAACTGTGGTATCAGTGATGAAAACAATGATATCCAGGAGCAAATGAGCTCCATGGATGAGTATTGATCAGGAA
Source organism: Dasyprocta punctata (assembly GCA_004363535.1). Classification (NCBI taxonomy): domain Eukaryota; kingdom Metazoa; phylum Chordata; class Mammalia; order Rodentia; family Dasyproctidae; genus Dasyprocta; species Dasyprocta punctata. Next base: position 9,561 of record RJWM01047304.1, read on the forward strand.
GCCTGCTTCCTCAGGAGGACAGCCTCATGTTCTCAGTGACTGAGTGCAGAGATTTATTTTGCTTGTCTCAGTCTGAGGCCAGTCAGTGGCAGGACTCCATTCTTCCTCCTCCTTTAGAGATGCATGTCCTCTACGTGCAGTGCTTCACAGTCTGTGATGGTTTGCGGAATCTCCTGCAGAGCTCGAGTTTGTGTTCACAGGAAGGCTCTGATTTGGTAAGGATGGGGCTCTGAGCATCTGTATTCCTAGCAGGTTGAAAGAGATGCCAGCCCTGTTGGTCTAGAGCAGTGGTGGTGAACCTATGGCACACACGCCACAGCAGGCTGTTATAGTATCATTGAAAGCAGGCTGTTATACTATACCATCACTGGTATAGGAAACCCTTAGGCATGAAATCTTTTTTTTTTTCTCTCTTTCTTTTTTTCAGTCATTTTGTTGTTTTAGTAGTACTGGGGATTGAAACCAGGGTCTTTGCCCTGAGCTATATTCCCAGCCCATTTATATTTTTTGATTCCTTAATTTGAGACAGGCTCTCACCAAGTCACTAAATTGCCCATGCTGAGTTCAAACTTGCAGTCCTTCTTCCTCAGCTTCCCAGAGTGCTGTGATTGCAGGCATGTGCTACCGCACCCAGCAAAATCCTTCGTTGGAATCCTCCATCCACAGGAGAGAGAGCACACACAAAGGACTTTGCAGGAGGGTTTCTAGGACATCATATCCAGCCACTTCCCCCGAGCCAGAACTCAGCCCTACGTGCTTGCAAGGGAGCCTGAGACATGCAGCCTCATCTTGGGCTCTGAGTGAGAAGGAAACAGGTCTGGCAAACAGTCAGCAGCACCTGCCTCACCACCCAAGCTTTCCAGAGGCCTAGGAGATGCCCCCCTCAGAAAGTATGGACAGCCTCTAGGCACCATGCCTGTGTGCCTCTGTGGTACAGTAGTCTATACCCCCTTTTCTGTTAAAAGGAAGTTTGTCCCTGTTCCCCAGTTTTTACGCTAAGAAATGCCTTCCAAAAGCTAAACAATGCCCCCTGCACTTCTTTGTGACATCTTTTATTTATAGGTGAGGCATTGCTGTTAGGCTGCATGCTTTTCAAAGAGCCTATTTCTCTCTCTCTCTTTCTCTCTTTCTCTCTCTCTCTCTCTCTCTCTCTCTCTCTCTGTTGTTTCTACAGATTGTGGATTAAGCTTTGCTTTGTTACCCTGCTGGCTGTAACAGCTAGATTCCTGTAGACATCACTCCAAGGCAAAACAGATAAAATTCTGTGATAGGCTGGTTAAAGAGTATTTAATTTCTTGGTCATCTATGGCTCTTAGAGTGAGAAATTATCATTTGGATTTCAGTTTCTGCAGTTGATAATTTTTTGTGGAGTGAGGGTCCTCTATAAAACTGCCTTTGGGATTCTTTTCTCCTTGTTCCATAAACATGCTTTGTACTCATCAGGAACAAAATTGACATTCAGGGAGACAGGTGGAAAATTGGTTTGTGAGAATTAAGGACACAAATGCTATTAACAACCTGAAACTATCCAACCCCACTAAGCAGCAAGTCTTAGTGGCCACTTGGAGCGCCTGAAATGTGGTTGCACACCTCCCTGTCAGTGCAGCCTGTGCCTCCGCAGCTGTTCTTTCTCAGCTGCTGTTTGCACATGCCTACTGTGAGGGAAAGAACAGTGCCTGACCAAGCACAGTTTGCTCTGCCATGCTCCGAATACAAAATCTGAATGCAAGAGTACAAGGCACAGTGAGATAGAACACGTGAGACCGCAGCCTGCAGGAGGAAGAGGCAGGGACCATTCTTGCTTCCTGGGCAGCTGGAAACAAGAGCAGGAGCAGTGCGATGATGATCTGTCAGATTCACGGACCACCTAGGTTCTTGCAGGTTTGCGTTCCCTCCAGGTGGAATGAGGACAGCATGTGAAATATTTTCAGCACTGATTTCTAGGAATTTAAGGTTATCCTAATGAGCATTGCTGATATTACAGTAAGAGACGCAAAAACAGGAATCTGAGCTACCACCTAAGATTCCCAAGCCTGCTTCATACAAAGAACTTCACTCAATGAGAGTCTAAGTGATTTTTATTTTTTTAATTAAGTTTATTGGTACTATTTATTTTTTTAGTTGAATTTTTTTTATTTAAGCGAAGAATAACAAAACAAAACACACAAAAAAAAGACGACATATATAGTAAAAACAGCAAGCAAAAGAGACAAACAAACGACTAGAGTAAATACACAACATTGCAGGTTTACAAAACCGGAAGATAGAAGCTTGACAATGGTTGCAATATTGCGCATCGTTATCTTTAAAATGGTTTCTTACATTAACAGATATAGACATGCAAGATTGATCTAATCATATGAGTATTAATTGTTCTTTCTCAATAATGAATACATTCAGCAGTGTTCTTTT
>RJWM01047305.1:0-11949 GCA_004363535.1 Dasyprocta punctata
GTGGAAGAAGATGGGCATCACACTCAAACACAGAGATTAGCATGTGAACAGTGCCTTCAGTTCAATAAAAACCTGGGCTGTTCAAAATTCTGAAAGAGATTTTGTGTTGTTGGCTTTCAAGGAAAGAATAGGAAAAAGTTAGAAATATAAGAGCATCTAGGTAAACAAACACTAAAATATTCATGCTACTTGAGTCATTTATGGAAGCAATTTTAGTCTTTTCTTTAAGAAAAGAGCTATCAATCAAATAACTTTAAACATGAGAGAAGTTTAAAAGAAAATATTGTCTCTATATCTTGGAGAGTGGTGTGGAAGACAAAACTGAAATTGGGATTCAAGTTTCCCAAAAAGAAATCCATGGAAAAGCTGATAGTATCTAGGTCTGTGAAAACAGCTAGGAAGATGAATATATAGAAGACACATTAAAAAGGAAAAGGAGAGCTCTTAACAAGTAAAAGGTAAACTGAAAAGCCAGTGAGTATCTACGATGACCCTGTATCATGCCTGATGAATATGTCATAATTGACATTGAAGTCTTCAATGAATAAAACACTTAAGATTTAACAGATTACGGCAATGAACAAAGAAAAAGTAGAGTTGAATAATTTACTTCCATAACTATACATTTTAAAGGCTTATGGTTTTTTAATGATTTATAAACTCTATGAGGAAGAAAAAGAACATTAATAGTATGGTATGCATTCCTCCAGACCTAGTACCCAATGAAGTGTGAGCTGATGCCCTCCTATTCTCCACTCTACAGAAACACACACCAGATTCCAATGTATTCTCGAAGATGGACATTTATTTCTCAATAAATCACAGATTGAATGCTCACTTCTAAATACACTTTATAAATGTGTATTAATAAGCACATTATATGCCAAGAATGATTTGCACCACTAGGATATAACAAAAGCAAAAAAGAAATTTTGTTCTCTATATTCAGAATTAGTGATACATTTTAGCATATTTTAACATTATAATTGCATAAGAATTCCTCTTCAAATTGCTCAAATTACAGTATCCTGTGTCCCACATTCACTGATTAAATATACCAAGATCAACATTGCATAGCACATGTGTTGATTTTGGTGCCAGTAGCCCAGGAATACCCAAATTAGTGAAGAGTCCTTTCAAAATGTGAAAGAATGCATTATTTTTGGTAGAATACATACTTTTTTCCAGTTCTTTTTTGCCCAAAATCTAAGAATTTATAGTACTTTCTTCTGTCTTTTGAAACATAAAGTGTAGGGAGGGAGGGTGAGTAAGTCCATTGAGTGTTATTGTTTGTCTTTGCAGCTTTACAAACTTTGGAGTAGCTTCATGTAAACCACTTACGTTTTGTTGTGGTCAAAATAAACCAGTTCAACTGCTTCGGTGATGACAAAGTGACACAAGTTGGCCCAGTGAGAAACAACTTTAGAACTTTTCATTTTTGTTTATTTTTTAATATTCAAGTCAAGGAGCTCTCTTTCCTTGACAGATTAAGGTCAGTTCTGAATACTTGGATAATTATAGACTTTGGCACGAGGATATGTATGCAGCTTGTACATGGAGAAGGGAAAACTTGAGAGGCTCTCAGTGGAAACTTTTAACTCTGCTTCTAATTGTTCTATCAAACAATTATTTTCCCTTTTAAAGAATTTCTCCTAGACTACTGAGGATTGTACTAAAAGAAAATTTTAGAATTTGGAGCTCTTTGAGTTTGCTTTCCATTATCTTCTGATTCTTTCTGATTCAGAAGTATTAAGAATTCTTCCTAACACGTAGAATGCACAAATGGATGGCTTAAATTATTTTTACCTTTTCTCACCTTCCATTAATTCTTAGCTAACTAAATTTGCTTTCACACTAACCCATATTTTAATGCTAAAACAAATTAGTTGGTCTATTTGACAAAAAGACAACACATCACTTAATAAAAGATTATTTCACCATGCACTGCAATCAAAATGGATTAAAGATCTAAATACTAAAACAGAAACACTAAATATACTGGAAGAGAAAGTAAATAGAAATCTTGAAGACACAGGTGTATACACAAACTTGAAGAACAAAACCCAGATCACACACAGGAAATAAGAAAAAGGATCATAAAATGGGATCTCATCCAACTAAAAAGCTATTTGCACATCAAAAAAAAATCATCAACAAAGTCAATGACAACCCACAGAGTGGGAAAAAATTATAGCCAGTTGTCCCTCAGACAAAGTACTTATATCTAGAACACATAAAGAACTGAAAAAATTAAGACCTCCAAAATTCAAAGACCCAGTCCAAAAATGAGAATCTGAGATGAACATACACCTCTCTGATGAAGAAATACACATGGCAAATAAATATATGAAACAATGTTCAACATCATGGGTCATTTGAAAGATGCAAATTAAAACAACACTAAGATTCTATCTCACTCTAGAAAGAATGGCTATCATCAAGCAAACAGCCAATAGCAAATGCTTGAGGGGCTGCAGGGAAAAACAAACCCTGAATCCTTCTCCACTGTTTGTGGGAATGGAGACTGATGCAACCACTGTGAAAATCAGTGCAGAGGTTTCTTTAAAAAAAATAGGATTAGAGGTTCCATTTGAATATCTTCCCATAAGTATTACAGCATCATACAACAGTGATATATGTACACCCTTGTATATAGCAGCACAATTTGTCATAACTAAATCTTGGAAGCAACCCAAATGCCCATCACCCGAGGAATGGGTAAAAACAATGTGTTTTTTACATATGTAATGGAAAACAACTCATCCATAAAAAGATAAACTTGATATTTTTATAGGTAAATGAATGCAATTCAACACCATACTTGTAAGTGAAATAAATAAGACCTATGTATAAATGTCACATTGTCTCACTAGTGTGTGAATCTGAAAGAGCAAACGAGATCCAAAATGTACAAAAGATATTGTGAGTAGGAAAGAAACTTCAAAAGAAAAGAAAAAGTAATGGGAGAAAAGCGAAAGGAAGGAAAGGAAAAGGAAAAATATATATATAAATATATAAACAAGACAGTTCAGATAGTTACACAGCTGGATTCCATTGAGGGGAAAGTTTGTGTCAGTAATTCCATTAAGGGGAAAGTTTTGTGTTAGTAATTCCACTGAGGGTAAAGTTTCGTGTTAATAATTTTTTAGACAATGTTACATGCCCATATCTTGAACAACTAGGGTGAATATAACAATACAGAATATATTGATTATTGATACTCTCCTACCAACCTGTTTTGAAACTGTTTTACTATTATTTGCCACTTTTTTCTGTTTAAAATAAAAAAGATTGTAATTATTAAAGTAATGACTACAAAGCCATTTTCTATGGAAATATTTTTATTTTCAGTATAAAACATGATTTATCTGTCAGTAAAATGGCCATCCTGAAATTAGATTTTATTTGTTCATAGTTGACTTACAGTTTCATTGTTCAAATTAAAAGTCATTTTCAAATTGTTTTACCATAAATTTTGATATTTATTGATTTATAATTTTGCCTATAAAAATGACAGCATTATTACATACGAAAATGAAAACTGTCCAAAATAAACACCATACTTTCTCAGAGAAAGCAGATAAATTAATTTTATAATATCAATAACAAACATGAATATTGTGTTATTTTATCTACAAAGAAATCCCTCCTACTTTGGCATTGGTCAAAGTGAAAATTCAGTATTTATAGTTTCAAAGTAAAAGCAAGTTATATTCAAACAACACTAAAACTGTATAAATTGTTAGTTTCATGAACTTTCATTGTTTAAATCTGTAATTGGAGAATTCTTAACCTTTTTTATTCCTTAATTTCCCTGTTATGGTATCATTTATTTCTCTGTGTGAGCTCCCTACATGTATAGAGTTATTATAAAGAGTTTTTACTTGTCTATGAGAAATACTTGCATGATTCTTTTAATCTTGTAATTCTCAAGTGAATCACATAAGCACCAGAACTTGAAGATATTTTTCTATTTAAAAAGTAATATATAGAAAATCTTTAAGAATAGAATATGTTTGTTATTCTAGTCTTTACAACTAAATACAAGGCTTACAACTAAATCCATTAGCAAAAAGTTTGCAGAGCTCAAAATCAAATTACTACCCTAGTTCTTTTTCTCGTTTAGCTTCATATTTACTATATTCTTTGCAATAACTGACCTACTCTCCAAAATACAACTTTTGCCTAATTTAGACATACACATAAACCAAAGTCAAAGTCACATACTCTTCTTTCGGAAGATATTCTTTGTTTCCCACCTAAAAATAGTTATATATCCTTGTTTTCTTCTTCTTAAATTATGTGGGCAAATATTTTCAATAAACAGAAGTGTCATGAGGTTGCTTTTACCATTTCCTATCCATTTCCCATTAGTTGTGAGTATCTCCGAAGTGCTCCTGTTTGGCAGAGATGAGGCAATGGACTCCATTTCTCTCCCTTGTTAAGGGATAGGCCATGAGAGAATGCAGGTGTGGAGGGGGTGAGGAAGTCTAGTGGAATTTGAAAAAAATATGGATATTCACAGGAGCTATTTTGAGTATAAGAGCTCAAATAGTAATGCTGGCACTATAAATAGTAATGTTGGCACTCAGTGACCGATGCCTATTGCCTAACCCACAGAATCTGTGAATTGACTGTTTGGAGAAAACGACTTGGCAGATATAGTTAAGGCTATCAAATGAGACCATCCTGGATTATTCAGACAAGCCTAAAATCCAGGGACAATTTTTGATGAGGAACACACAAAGGAGAGACACACAGAGCTGACCATGGAAAGCTGGAGAAATATGTTAGAGTTGCACAGCCACAAATCAAGTGAGAGCTGAATCACTGGAAGTTAGAAAAAGAACAGAAATCTTTTCCTGGAGTCTTCTCACCAAGTAGGATCTGACTACACTCTGATTTCAGACATCTGTCCCCTAGATCCCAGTCCACCAAGTTAGTGTTAATGTACTAAGGTAGACCTCCAAATTAATACAAAAACATACAAGACTTTTATTTCCAAAGGTCATAATGATGGACTCTAAATGAGGGTAATTATTACAAATGTATAAAATGCCTTTAGTGTTTCCTCAGTATGATTAAATTTTAGACAAATTCTTCCTACTCTAAGTCCCTGACCTCCTTGTCTTATTATTTACTTTAGAGAATACGTAATTATAAATTGTATCTCTGTCTCTAGGAGTTGTACATGCAAATCTTTTGAAAACATCTTGGCAATTAAACAATGCAGGGTTGTCTTTCATGATCAAATTCTATTCCTTCTCCCTGTTCTGTGGGAAGGTATGAGTTCAAATTGGGTGGGTAGCAGGCAGTTTGCTCTAATTTGAGAAACTTCTTACGTGGCGAAGATATGTTTAGCTTTCTTCTAAATAAAGCCAGGTAAAAAAGCACATAGATAACCTAAACTTTCCCCACCCTTCAAACTTTGACTTTGTTTTACCAGAATTGAACTCAAACTGAGTTTTGACCACTCTTTCTTATTGCAAGAGCCTTGAAAAATACTTCTTGCCTGTTTAACTTTAACAATTACAATTTTTGATTTTACAGCATGAAAATTGGTACTTACTTCTTTGGCATATCTGACAGTAAATACCTTAAGGATATCAATGACTCTGAGAATTCAAAATTCAAACCAAATATCATGTAAAGCATTTGAGACATGAAGAAAATGTCTAAATAAACTCAGACACTTCGGTGAAATGTGAGGCCTCAAATCACTCTGCTTGTAGCAAAACTCATCATTTAAAATAGACAAGACCAGACCTGTGAATGTGGAAAATAGAGTGAGCTGTGGCAACTGGAGCACCCAGAAGGGAACCAATAAATACCACATAGTTATAAGAGCCTTGGCTTTTCTGCACCTATACCTTTTTCCTGTTTGCAGGCAGACAGCTGAAGCTACAAGATGATAAAAGTGATGATATGAACTGAAAATAGGAAGAACTCACAGTAACATATGTATACATAATCATTGTGTAATGTTCACTGTAAGCTGATCTCAGCTCATTGAAACTTTACCTTCTGTTCTTAGCCAAAAAGGCAACTGATAACCACTGCTGTTATAAAGTCTTATTTCACTCTATTCAATAATATGACAGAGTATCACATTTAAATAGTAAGTTGTGATGTTCCTGTGTCATTTACTGTATCATAAAATGTATTGTGTGCTTGTTACACACATTGCCAAACACATTCACTGGAAGAAAGACAGTCTTTTTAATGAATGGTGCTGGAAAGACTGGCTCTGCATATGTCAAAGATTAAAACTGGACACCAATCTTTCATTATGTACTAAAGTCAAAGTAGATTAAAGATCTAAATATTAAAACAGAAACATTAAATTCACTGGAAGAGAACAGGTAAAACTCTGGAAGGCATTGGTGTAGGCAAAAACTTTATGAATACACCAGGGATTTAGCTCAGTGGCACAGTACCTGCCTGGCAAGTGTGAGGTCCTAAATTGGATTTCCAGTATCCCCCAAAAAAAGAAAGAAAGAAAGAAAGAAAGAAAGAAAGAAAGAAAGAAAGAAAAAGAAAGAAAGACTTTATGAATAAAAGTCAATAGCACAGGAACTATCACAAAGAATCAACAACGAGGTTCTCATTTTATTAAAAAGCTTTTACACAAGAGAAACCACCAACAGAGTGAAGACACAACACACAGAGTGGGAAAAAATGTTTGCCAGCTGTTCCTCAAACAAAGCGTTACTGTCAGGAACATACACAGAACACAAAAAATCTGACCTTCCAAAAATAATGACCCAATCCAAAAATGGGCATCTGAGATGAATACACACTTTTCAGATGAAAAAATACAAACAGCAAATAAATATATGAAATATTACTCAAAATCACAGGTCCTTCAAGAAATGCAAATTAAAACAACACTGAAATTCCATCTTTCCCCAGAAAGAATGGCTATTATCAAGAAATCAATCAATAACAAATGATGGAGCTGTTGTGGGATAAAAGAACCCTTTTCTCACTGTTGGTGGGAGTGTAGGCTGGTGCAATTGTGAAAGTCAGTGTAGAGATTCTCAAACAGACTAGGACTAGAGGTTCCATTTGACCCACTCAGTCTCCTCCAGGGTATCTTTCCAAAAAATCCAAAAGCATCATACCACAGCAATATATACACATCTATGTTTATGGCAGTGAAGTTCGCAATAGCTAAATCTTGGAAACAACCCAAGTGCCCATCAACTGGTGAATGGATAAAGATGATGTGGTTTTTCTATAAAATGGAGTGATGGGATACAACTCCGCCATAAAAATGATACAATTGAAACATTTCTAGGAAAATATATGCAGCTTGATTCCATACTCTTAAGTGAAATGAATCTGACACACATGCGCAACTATCCCATTGTTCCTCTGGTCTGACAAATCAAAAGTGTAAATAAGAACCAAAATGTATAAGAGGTATTGTGAAATAAGAGGAAAACGTTCAAGTGGGAAGGGAAAAAAAGAGACAAAACAGAAAATAAGGAAACAGCTTCTGAAATGGGGAGAGGAGGAAGTGTTGAAAGGAGGATAGGGAAAAGGGGAAACAAAAGCAAGTTATATCATGGTCTGGTACAAATTCACTATGATGAATGTGTTCATTATGTGTTTCTAAAATGTACCAATAAAATCTAATTAAAATAAAATAAAAATAAATAAAATATATTCTGGACAGAAAATAGGTTTCCCTTACTACTTCATTAGCGGTATGGATGTGGGGAGGAACCTGAACACAAAAAAAATTTTTTTTTACAAGAAGTCACAGATGTAGAAAAAGACATGTGCAGTGGGATCATATACACTAGCATATTAATCCGTGTGAGGTTTTTTTATGTATTTGCTTTCTTTTGGAAAGAAATAAATTCATTAATTTCAAGATTCATTTAGTTACTAAAAATTATCAAGATGCAACGTACCTCAGTAGTAATTGCCTAAGATGAATGTAATTACTATGTACAGCAAGCATATGCAAACAACAGAAAAGAATCAAACCGAAAACAAAAAAGAATTTTCTTTTTTGCAACTTCAGCACAGTGATTCATGTTTAACTTTTTTTTTCATTTTAAAAAAAGAAGGAATTGTTTTTATGGCCTCATGAACCTCATGATATCAGAGAAATTAAAAAAGTAAATAAAGTCAGTAAGTGTGGAAATAGTGTCATAACTAGAGCATAGTTTTAGGAGATTATCTGGAGAGTAAATGATGTGAAACTAGTTTTCTAAACATTTCCCAAACAGGATGGGGGGATGCACGAGAGGTTAATTATGGAAATTTTTCAGCAGAGCCTGAGCATGAGTCTGCAGATCAGCATATTAGGTAATCTTTTTTCTGAATGATATTAATAGCCCTTTGCCAATTTTTCCCAATTTTAGTTATTTATTGTTGAGCAGTAATGTAAAGAACTTTTTGTGTCAAACTGAGGACAGAATTATTTAAATATGATGGGTATTTTTTTGTCTGTTTATCAAGAACCCTTGACCGGGTGTTGCTTGCGTAAAGATCATCAGCATCACCTAGAATATTGTCGAGTGTTTAGCTCCTCTGCCAAACTCTTGAATCGTAATCTGCAGATTGATTTAACCTTCTGTGTCATCTGCATTTTAAAAGCCACATATAACATTTTAAAAGCCACATATCAGAAATCTGTCAGAGGCTGGGGATAAAGCTTAGCAGTACAGCACATGCCTGGCAAAGGTGAGGTCCTGAGTTTGATTCCCGGTACCAAAACAACAACAACAAAAATTCCAATACTACAAGTCTGCCAAATTTATTTCTTAGATTTTCTTTTTTATTTTCTGTCTTTTTTTCTTTTTTTTTTTTTTTGAACTATTTTCATTTTTGGTTCCGGGAAATGAACTCAGGGCTTTGCACTTGCCAGGCAGGTGCTGCACTGCTGAGCTATACCCCCAGCCCCATTTCTTAGATTTTCTACTTAAAAACTTTAAAACTTTTTTGGAAGTAAAATTTCCCTTAAACTGTTTGTACTGTACTGTAGGTGAATATTCCAATAACCTAACATAATTACACTGTCCTACTTGGTGTATGATAATCTATCAAATGATGATTTAAACATAATTTGCACTTCATACTGTTTCTTCCCTTCAAACATTGCTTTTTATGTTTCTAATTAATACATTGAGTAAAACCAGAAAACCTTCAGAGGAGGCCATCATCTTTGGGAGATGAACAGCTGTCTCTTGAGAGACAGGCATATTACAGATGAGCCTCAGCCAGATTAATATTCTGCGACAAAACTCTATGGAGTGAAGCTTTGGTATCAATTTTTGATTGTCAAATTCAGATTAATTTCAAAAAAAAAAAAGGAAAACAGTATCAATCTTGTATGTGTTAGCAAGTTGTTAAGGATCATTACTGATTAAAATTTTCTCCTTTGATTCTCACAAATTGTGTATCATTATTTATGAGAAACAGAAGTGAACGCTGGTTTCTTATAGGTGTACTCTGACAAGTTTCTAATTGCATAATGATTTACATTGATACCTTACTATGAGAACAACAAAATTACCCTCAAGGTAGTACACCCTCCCCTCCATCCCTAACACACACACACACTCATCTCACTTAGAAATTTTTAAAAATTTTATTTGAAACCGCACTATATATGTAACTGATTCACAGTGTAAGGTATAGACACAAAATATAAGTTACATTATATACATTACTTTGGAAAATATATAATTAAAATTAAAACAATTCTCTCTTTGAACAATAAGACATTTCCACTTGACAAGTGCAAACAAAATATGGGAGAAAAGAAATGATGTGTGGAAAAACTTTAGATTTCCTACATTTCCTTTTACTAATATGAGATTAATAATAAAAGTGACTTTACTATTTACTATGGCTTTATTTCTTTGCAAAAATTTAAACTTCCATTTTAACTTTAGGATACAATGTTTTTATGTTTAGAATTTTTATAATCTTTTATAGTTGTCTACCGACTTGGTATTCAAAGTCTGACACGCATCATTCAGTCATTATTTAATTCAATACATATAAGAATGTTAGAATGTCATGTTTAAATTATTATCAAAATATATTCTGAAGCCAATCTTTTCTTAATCTCTCTTGTCATTACATGGTCACAATATCACATCCAGACTATTATAACTAACCCATGCCCGTAACCTGTGTAAACACTCAACTCAAGGCATTCTCTTCAATTTTTCATTTAAATTATGATGAGCAATAACATAGTTGAAAAGATTTGGAAGAGCTTTCAGAACATTTTGAGTAAAAATGGTTACTTCTCATGACCTGGAGCCCAGAATATTTAATAATTATTATTATGCTTTTCCCCACTCTTCTCTTTTTTCCTGTTTGCTCAATCCCAATCCACTATTTTCTTTTCCTTCAATACACCAAGTTTTGACAAAAGTTTGGATATTTTTCTTGCTTCTTTCTTTGTCTTGAGGATTAGAGTTGGCAGATATATCACTTGTTAAAATTCTAATAATCAGCTAATAGTATTAACAATTAGGGTCTTTGGAAGTAATCAGTTCATAAATGTAGAACCCTCATTAATTGGATTGGTGATGGTATAAAAGAAGTCACCCAGAGCTGTTGTTTCCTTTCTATGACTCAAGGAAGTAAAAGAAGGTACTGTCTTTGAGCCAGAGAACAGAGGCCCTCATAGTTATCACAGCTTCCAGCTGTGGATGTACCAGCCTCCATAACTCTGAATATGAATTCTAGTGTTTCCATGCTACCCAGTATACAATGCTTTTTTTTTATCATTATTCAAACAGACTAAGATTCTGCTCTTTCTGGACCATATGTATGTTCAAGACTTCTTCATACACTTCATTTTATTATTTATCTTAATGTCATCTCTTCAAAATGTTTTATCCTAAAATCCACCCAGCAGCCACCATCAGACTAAATATTTTATTTTTCTTTACTTTTACTAATAATTTGGGGAGAAAAAAAGAAGATATAGAAATGATTGAAGAAGACAGACATCAGTTCTCATACTACATTGTAGGAAAATAGAAAATAACTATAGTTTAATTAAATATGTAATTCTATGACTGATGAGTAGGATTTCAATTCATGAACTTTGTAAAATACAAAAGAAAGAATGAGAAATGTCATTTCTCCAACTTACAAATTGTAGCATTCTGGACAATACTCATTGTCAAGCTCAGATATCATGGGTTACTTTCTATGAGCCATTCTTTGAATTTGCCTATTCACAACAGAATTAGAAATTCCATCTCTTAAGCTTATTTTAATTATGAAAATTAACTGAATGGGATTAAAATATCCCTCTACTATCTTCTGCCTTGATTACAAGAATTATTTGAGATTGAGTAGTGCTTTTCTAGTTTCTCTTCAAAGAGTTGAAGCTCAATTAATGTTTTCCTTTTCATTCTCATGTTGATATTTGACTGAAAATCTTCAAAGCCTAAGAGATCTCATTTTCTCTTCTTTTTCCTTCTATCCCATATGTGCATATTCTGCAATATTTAGCCAAAACACTGAGCTGACACTTAATGGTCTTCAGTTAAAGGGAAGAGTCTGCAACTTTACTGGGGTGGACTCATGCAGTGTAAACATGATTGCTGCTAATTACAAGTCATAAATAAGTACTTTAAAAGTCTGTTTTCTCATCTCAAGTCACATATTTTGATACTGTTTTCTAGGTTACTGCCTTTTAGGTGTTCCATAAAAATATACAACCAAAATTACTGCAGATATCCTTCAAGATCCATATATATATGTATATATATATATATATATATATATATATGATTTCCTCCATATATAAATTGAATTTATGTATATTTCAGTTTTATTCACATGTACTACTCAATTATTTTGTTATCTTGAAAGTTTAATTTACTTTTAAAGTAATTATAGTATTAAGTTTAAAATCAAGTCTCAGAAAATGAACAAGGTATCATGTTTACTCTAAGGAAA
>RJWM01047306.1:0-11957 GCA_004363535.1 Dasyprocta punctata
GGGTTGCTATAAACATGGGTGCACAGATATCACTGTGGTATGATGTTTTTAATTCTTCTGGGAAAATGCCCAGAAGAGGGATAGCTGGGTTGAAGGGGATCTCCAATCCTACCTTCTTGAGGAATCTCCACACTGACTTCCACAGTGGCTGCACCAGTCTACACTCCCACCAACAGTGGAGAAGAGTTCCTTTTTCCCCGCAGCCCCTCCAGCATTTGTTGTTGGTTGATTTTTTAATCTTGGCCATTCTTTCTGGGGTGAGATGGAATCTCAGCGTTGTTTTAATTTGCATTTCCCGAATTTTCAATTCTGTAAGTTCTTCAACTACAATCAGAAGTGGCCGAGTCTCCTACTTTAAGGCATTAAATGCCATGTGATTCGGGGCACAAAAAGCTCAGAAAATCACTGTCTCAATTTTAATCAGAAATCCTTTAATTCAAGGAATCACATACCTAGCAAAACCATCAGAATGATTAGAGGAACAAAAGGTAGGGGGATGACCCTATCTTTCACATATACTGCTACTGAGAGCCACAGAGAAACTGCTACCCCAGAGTTTAGGTCCTGGAGGAAATCTCTGGAAATCTCCCAGCTATTTTACAGGCCTAAGGCTGGATAACAGGAGAACTGGGAGGACACTGAAGTTCACATCTGACAAACAAATATAATTTTGTTTTTTCAGGCTTTGCATGAATATTTCTCATTAACAACATAGAAACTGTTTCTAGGACTCCAGAGGAAAGGACTCTGGCAGATGTAGTTACTAGACTTCTTGTCCCTATGGTCCAGAGGATGGCATAATGAATTCTGGTTGTATTCCTCCAAGTGAACAAGAATCCACATAAGAAAATAACAAATACATTCCTGAGTTTGTTGGCTTTAGAATTCAGAAGCTCTGAAATGGTAAGAAAAAAAAGACTCAATTTTTGGCAAGGGAATTTAATAGAAAAACACCTTTTACTAAAGAACTCTGATCTTAACTCTTGATTCATTCAAATATAGATAGAGATGATTAGGTTAAAATTAGTGCTTAGCATTTGCAAAGTTTTGAAAGTAATTGTTTTGAATGATGCCTCTCAGTCAATTATAACGCTAAATTGGAGACATGAAATTTCCATTGCTAAATTTGTCAGATGCTTATTTTAGACTCTCTTATTTATAATATGTTTGTGTCTTGACCAAGTTGAATGTTTGATAAATCTTAGAGTTTCTTAATTATTTTCTCAGAAAAATCAGTGATTTATGGCTTCCAAGTATCCTAGAGCAAAATAAACTCTGAATAGCTGCAAAAATATTATATATAATGTACATGATTTACAGTTTTATTCATTACTAATTTAATTTCCTCCTTATAAAAGGAATTCTTCTATAGAACAGTCTAGGTTAAACAATTATGGGTGTAGAAATCAAGAGCAAACATTGGGCTCAGTATAAAAAGAAAAAACAAATGACAGAAAATGTTTTTAGTTCCTAAGACTCTTGTTTAAGGCTGTGTGGCCCTGAATGGCAGCAGGAAGTGTTGAGGGGAGGTCCAGTGTCGGGGGACTGGTTGCTGCCTACTCAGGAGCACTGCCCTCTCCTTGACTAGGCCTAGCAGCTTCTGGGTATGGTGGTGGAGATGCAGGTGACAGCTTCCTCCCACCAGGAGCTCCCCACCATGATGCTTAGCTTTGAGGCAGTCTTGAAACAGTGAAAGCAACTGCCCAAAGGGTGAAACCTGAGACCATGAAGTAAGGTCAACCTCTCTTTGAGTCGAATACCTAAGGTATTTTGTCACAGTGATGTAAAGTCGACCTCCTTTTCAGCCTCCACAGGAGGAGCTGTTTTTGGGCTGCATTCTTCAGGGATAGGGGTATGGATCTGGGGGTTTCCACATTGATCTGGAGCTTTAGTGCCTGTGAGTTTGAGATCTCCATAGGGCATGGTAGGGCATCTGTGGTACTTTTGTACACAGTGGATGTGGAGTGATTGGTTTTATCTGATCATGAAGGTGTCTAGACTGTGTCTTTAGCCAACCATCCTTTTTCAGATCCTCAGTCCTGGCTCACTGCTCGGCATCCCTTGAAAGCTCACAAATGCTGAAGGGCTCAGGCCTATGTCAGACTGCTCCAAGGAGTTGTCCTCTGGCATTTCTTTAAAGGAGAAAACATCACTATAAGAAGACTACACTTCTTGAATGATAGGGAACTCAGAAACATAGTAAGTGACCCCCTAAAATACTCTGGAGAACCACACCCACTCTACTTCCTGCCCACCAACATGGTCTAGACTCAGGTCCCCCAGATGGGGACTTCTCAGGAGAATGAAGAAAGGCTGCATTTCTGTCCTATAGGCAGCTCAGAGCCTGTTCCTTCAGAAGCACTTTCAGTCTTTTGTCGCTGGGTTGACCTTGATAGGTCTCCGACAGAAGTCTCTTCTCTGGCCCAACTCCTAGGACTAGGATACCATATGTGCTGCTCACACAAGTACAGGAAAAATGAAAAACAGCAAAATGGTGGTCATCTTTCATGAGCATCAGTTTCACTGTAAGTAACAAAATTTGTTAAGAACCTTCTCTGCTATCCCAGAAATACGGGAGAAAGAAAGCATGTGCTGGCCCCCACCTCTCACATCCTTGACCTTTCGCATCCCTGATTAGCAAAAACAGAGGGACAATGGATCTTTGATGCCTGAGGAGTCTCCAAGAGTCACCTGACCTGCTCAGGATACAGCATACTCCAGGGACAAGTTCCAAATTCTAGGCTCAAATCCTTCCCCCAACCAGAAAGGGCTTCCTTTGACTGCCTGGGAATCCTGACATCTCTGGCTGAGCAGAACCCTGGGGTAGCTGAGACAAGGTGTGCCTCGCCAGGTTTAGGACTAAGCCTGGCAAACACATCAGGTAGCTCTAAGATCCCCTGCACAGACTCTCAGGGGAGGAAGAGAGGACAGCAATTGTGGGCACAGTGGAGCACTCTGGTCCCAGTCTGCCTCCAGAACATCTTTCAAATTTGGTCATTCTTTTCACCATGCATCATCAGTATCTTAGAGCAGATTCATTCGTGTCACACCTTGATACTTTAATATTAAGTGAAATAAATCTGAGACACAAGCTTAAATATTACATGGTTCCTCTAACATGAGAAACTCAAAATACAAAGAATAAAATAAAAGATAGCTAGTAGGAAGTGGGGAACAAGAGATGGAGAGAGGGGAGGGAGTTGATAAAAGGGGGTGGAAAAAATTGAAGGGGAAAAATATAAACAGAGTTTTGCAAATGGGAAGGGGATGAAGAGTTTGAAGGAGCAGGGAAGGGTGGAGGCTTGGGGAATGAAAAGAAATTAAGATGTGCTATGTACACATGCAATTCCCCATAATAAATGTAACTATTAAGTACCACAAACATATACTAACAAAGAGAAAGAAAAATTGTTGGAGACACTGATGACCCAGACATTGGGGCAGACTCTAGGATCACACCAGTGGATCAGTGCCAACTCTGAGTGCTTCTGAAGGTGAGAGAGGAGGGCAGAAGAACATGTCTAAACAAATGATGGGATCACATGGACCAGCCTCTGCCCACTTGAGCAGCTGATCTGAGAGGACTGATTCAGTAACCACACAAGGAGACAGCACTGTTGTGTGCCAGGCACAGCCCCTTATGCTTCAGCATATTAACATGCATCATTCTTTGACCGTGCTGTTAGACTGGTGATCTTCTTCTCTTACTACTATCACCATTATGGTTATTTTATTTACAATGGTTATGAATTATGGAAGGATTAAGGAAAGTCACAAATTCCCACAGCCAGCACATAGCTGAGCTGGAATTTCTGTTGAGACAATATTGGCTTCATAACTGGCCCTTAAATCCTCAGTTATGTAATCCATCTAATAAAGAAAACAGACTGGGGCCAACAAGATGCAGAAGATAGTGCTAGGCAATGAGATGGCTGTATTCGCATTTCATTGTTGTGACAAAATGCCTGAGACGCATCAATTTATAGAGATAAGGAGTTGCTTTTTTTGACTTACAGTTTCAGAGGCTTCAGTCATGCCTGCGGTCCCAATATTTCCACCAAGGGCACACCCTTAATAACCTAACTTCCTTCTACTAGACCCCATCTCCTAAAGTTTGTACTACTCCCAGTAGCACTGCAGTCTAAGACCACATCTTCAATTCATGGGCCTTTGGGGAGCATTTCAGATCTAAACTACAGAAAAGGTTTTGGGAGGCCCAAGAAGAATGAGTGGGGAACACTCAGCACAAAGTCCCAGGAATCAGCAGGACTTAAAAACCAGCTGGGGAAGAGGAGCATCTAAAGGTGACTGAAGAGGATTAGGTTTCAAGGCAAGACATTAATGCAAGAGCCAGAGAATGAGACAGGAGCTTGCCATGTCAGCCTTCACGGAGAAGGTGGGGAGGTGAGGACTGAAAGACATCCAATCTTCTCATCCCAGCACCTGAAGATCTTTAGGGTCTTGCTCCAAATGACATGCATCCCCTTCATTCTCAGTTTTGCTTTCTGGAGTTCCTATTACGCACAGTCAACTGTGGTCTGAAAATATTAAAAGGCAAATTTCAGAAATAAACAGTTCGTAAGTTTTAAATAAAAAATCTCTTGTTGCCTTTCAGTGAAAGGAGGGGGGTCCGGTTAATATGTCATATGAGTCTTGTAATAAAGTAATTATGAAAATATTAAATACTACAAATGTGAGTAATCAGAAAGTGATTAGAAAAGGTAACATAATACTGGTGAGAAACTGAAGTTTTCACTTTGATAATTTCCTAATCAGAAGTTGCTAATTACATTAGGGAAAACATTTCTTTTATGCAGCGAAGTGCTAATAGGCTTCAGTAATTTCATGGCAACCACTTATTCCACCTTCGTAATACCTGTAAAATTGTAAAAAATTAAATTGCAGATCTGCTGTATAATCCATGCAAGGAAATACTCTAAAGGTTAGATAGCTTCCTGACTTTGCATTTAATTTTTATGAATTTCACTTCCAAAGAAACCTGAGCATACATGCATCATTACATGGTTTGTTACTGGGAGTATTTAAACATAATTTCGGTATACTTTCTATATAGCTATAACAAAAATGCTGTTGGATTATAGTGTTTGGTTTATGTAGACATAAGCAATATGGCAAATAGTAAATGGATATATAAAGTTCATGTGGGCTAATATACAAATAGTAAGATTTTCCCTTGAACTTTTCATGCTGACTTAATTAAATTTATTATTGGTTTTAATTTCTTCATCTCTCCATCTTCTCTCCATAGAGTACTGAGAAGTTACAGTTTAACTTAAGAATTTCCTGGAGGAAAAAACATTTGAACCAGAAAGGATTTGTCCATAACACAGGAATATCTTAAGATAATTGGCCCAGATACTTCAAAATTACCAATATCATTTTTTTTCAAAAAGAGGCAGGGCTAGAGAGGTAGTTCAGTGGTAGAGTGCTTGCCTAGCACTTGCAAGGTTCTGGATTCCATCCCCAGTGCCGCCTGCTTACCCTCCAAAAATAAAACTGGTGGGAATGTTTGAGAGTGTAAGATATACTTATTAAGGAATGTTTAAAAACTGTGACCAAACAGAACTTTTAGTTTGGCATCGTGGCATATACCTGTAATCCTAATATTTGGGATACTGAGGCAGGATGACCACCATGAGTCTGAGGCCAGCCTGGGCTACATAGTGAATCTCTGTCTCAAAACAAAGCAAAACAAACAAACAAACAAAGAAACAACAACAACAAAAGGAAATACATGAAATCAACAGGATTGAGAAGCACTTTTCCAAAAGTTGAAGAATGACCGCTGAAGATTTACTCCTTTATAAGGCAATTAGAATACTGTCAAATTTGGTCCAAAATGAACTTTTTCAAATCTGTGAAGATTAGTTAGAAACTTTCAAGAATATCACAAATATATACATATATATATATATATATATATATTTTTTTTTTTAGAAAAGCATCTAAATCTCAGTAAGATCAATGATCTTTTGGATATTTTACCTTGTTCTATTCTCATCTCCCTCTCCCTAATTATTCGGTAGCCTTGAAAACTACAAAAGCCTACAACCCCAATAGCAGTGAAAAACCCTAGCGTTGCAGCTGGTGGGGAGGGTAGAAGAATTTAAGATTCCCTAGAAGTTCCACTGCCAGAGTATTTCCATGATTTGATCTGAAAAGCTTCACTTAAAAGATTCAATCATTATTTTACCTGATTGTGCCACCAGCCCTGTGCAAGGATGCTTGTTGAAGACAACCAGAGGCAACTTTTTAACATCACAAATGTCCTATGCAGTATAACTATGTGAGGCTAACGAGAGATGTTTTCCAAAATTTAAAAAGATAAATGGAAAGGAGATGTCTATACAGTGATGTGAAAAACTCTGACAGTGTTCTGGCAATCTACATGGCCACACACCAAGTGTTGAGTTGTTTCATATCCAGGGAAGCTGCAGTAAAGCCTAAATCTCTCCCTTGCAGCTGATTGTGAGCCCTTGACAAACAAGAAGTAAAGGCTGAGCTAGAGTTGTAAACCGCTAGTCGCCATAGAGGTGTACCTTAAAACACACATAGATTTCCTTGCTTAAACTGGGAGACTTAAACCCTTAAGATATTTAAAGAAATCTCTGTCCAATAATTTGCTAACCACTAAGCTAGCTGGACAGTGACTTCAGTGGCTGCATATGATAAAGAGTACAAGTTTTATAGAAGTAATCCACAGAAGTTACCACACAAAGAGCAGTAATGAGCAATAAAACTTGGGGTGGGGTGTAGAAAGGAAGATCTGAATTCCACAGTTAAAATGCTCAATGACCTCTAAGAAATAGGAAAATATAATACATAAAAACATATACACATACATATATACATACATGTACATATATATGTTTATGTATTACATATATTACATGTTAGACACATACACATATGTTTATGACTTATGTTGATGTATATATATGTTTATGTACATATGAATATTTATATATTACATATATTATATAAAGAATATATAGGCAGCCATTAGTAACTGTCTTCAAGAGGCAAAAATGCTGGGCATCTTGGCAAAATATCAGCTATTATAATATGTTCAAATAACTAAAGGAAATCAAGTTTTACATATGAAAATTAAATCTCTCCAAATAAAGAATACTGATATAGATGAAAATTATAAGAGCCTAATGAAAATAAGTTTAAAATGAAAATAACACAAAAAAGGATCTTAACAGAAGATTTGAGCAGAAAGAAGCATGAGCAAGCATAAGAACAAACAATTGAGATTATCCAGTTAAAGGATAAGGAAGAAAAAGAGAAAGAAAGAACCAGAACTATTTGTTGGGTACTACCACCCATATCATTACTTGGGGTGTGGGGTACTAGAATAGAGAGAGAGAAAGGGCACAAAGTATTAGAAAAATTAAGAGCTCCAAACTTCTAAAAATTGATTAAAATCATTAATTGCCTAAGAAGCTTAATGAATTTGAAGTGTTACACAAAGATATTCACACTTAGACATATCATAATCATATTATTTAAACTCAAAAAGAAAGAAAAAGTTTGAAAACTACAAAAATTAAACAATTCATTCAGAAAGGAACTTCATTAGGACAGTCAGCTGACTTCGTATTCAAAACCAAGGAAGCCAGAAGACAGTGGGTTGGCACATTCAAAGTACCAAAACACTGTTGGCTAAGAATTTAATATACACAAATACAACTCTTTGAACACAAAGAAGAAATTAAGACTTCCAGGCAAACAAAAACTGGGAGGACTGCCAGCATGTCTGCTCTGCCAAAAATACTAAGGGTAGTATTTTCATCAGGCTGAAGTTAGAGATACAAGACAGTGACTCCAATGCGCATAATAAGGGAACTGGTGCAGATAACTACAGAGGTGAACATAAAGCCAGGATAAATGCAGAGTTTAATTCCCTTCCATATCATTTAAAAGCTAACTGCATGAAATTCCAACTCAAATTTCAGGCAACCATCTTACAGATATTGATATTGTGTTTACATTATATGGAAATTTTATAAAATGCACAATAGGCAACACAGAATTGAGAGGAAGAATGAGAATCACTCTAGACACAGAACTTACACAAAAATTCAAAGTGGATCAAGACCTAAGTGCATAATACAAAACCGTAAAGCCTATAGAAGATAATATAGGAGAAAACCTATGTGATCTTGTGCTTGACAGTGAAGTTTAGATATAACACCAAAAGCATTATTCATGGGGAGAAAAATCATATGTTGGACTTTATTAAACTTTAAAGCTATTGCTATGGCAAGTTAGTGAGAACTATCTCAAAATAAAATCATCTGAGGATATAGCCCATTGTGAAGACTCTGAGTTCAATCCTCAGCTACCTCCCAATCCCAAACAAATCCTAAAGACAAAAACAAACAAAAAAACTACTGCTCTATGAAAGATTGCTAAAATAATGAAAAGATAAACACAGACCAGGAGAAAATATTTGTAAAATGTCTCAAGAAAAAATTGTATCAAAAATGTATGATGGACTCTTAGTACCCCACAACAGTCCAATTAGAAAACAGGCAAAATACTGAAGAGATACTTCAGCAAAGAAAATACACAAATGGCACACGAGGATGTGAAAAGATGCCCAACACATTCGTTTTTCAGGAATTGCATGTTAAAATGAGTATAACTATGAGATACCACCTCTACCTAGATTATTTGAATATTAAAATCCAAAGGACTCACTGAATCAAGTGCTTGCTAGTATGCAGAACAATTGAAATTCTTTGTTGTTTGCAGAGAATGTAAAATGTGCAGCTACTTTGGCAAACAACATGACAGTGTCTTACAAAGGTAAGCATAGTTTTAAGGTGTAATCCAGGAATTGGACTTACAAGCATTTTTACTCAGTTGTTATGAAAACTTACATCTCCACCAAAACCAGCATGTAGATGCTCACAGAAACGTTGTTTTTATAATTATCAAGAACTGGAAGCCACCATGGTATTATTCATGAAATGAATGGATAATGGTGCATCCATACAATGAAGCATTATTCAGCAATAAAAGGTAACAAGCTGCCAAGTTGCAGAAAGACATGAAGCAACCTTGAATTGTATGTCTCAAAGTTAAAGAAGCCAACCTTACAAGGCTACAAATTGTGTAATTCCAATTACACTAGGCGTCATTGAAAAGTATGATATGTGTTTAGATGAAAAAAGTTATAGTAAAAGATACTTTGCTATTAATTCCACCCAAAATATACCCCCTTTCTTCAAACTGATCCCATCATTTTTGCCACTTTCTGAAGGTCCTCATTCTTGTCTTCTGTTGCACTGTTGTGACTCCCTTGATGTCCTGAACTGACTCAAAATGTTTACGTTTCACAGTCATTTTGACTTTGTGGAAGTGCCAGCAAGTGTATGGTGCCAAATCTGGTAATTGAGATGGATTAAGACACGCTATAATGTTTTTATGGGCCTGATTTTCTGTGTGATGTCATTCAGCAACAGTATTCACAGTATTTTTTTACATCTTGTAAATACATGAAAAGGTTTACAGCACTACTTCAGAAAGTAGCAAGAAGTGACAAAAAGTGGAAGGTGTTTGAAACCAAAGAGAGTATATTGAGGGAGATAAATGGCAATGTGTCTTTTACTATAGTAAGTTTTAAAATTTTAAATATTCACCATATTTTTCAATCACCTCTTGTATAACTTTTATTAGGAGACAAAAGTATAGAGGCAGTAAAAATATCAGTGCTTCTCAGGCGGTCTGGGGAGGTAGAAAGAGGAATTTTAAGGCTCTGAAAATATCTTGTGCGATACTGATGATGGATACATGCTATCACTCATTTGCCAAAGCCTGTGTGGAATGTTAAACTGTTCCTTGGTACGGTGTGATACAATGGCACTTAACCTCTGTGATCTTCCTCCTCAAATCTTTACTTCTTGTCAAAACATGAGAACAGTTTTTGCTATAGTTTGAATCTTGAGTGTTTCCCAAATGCCTGCTTGTCTTGGTCACCAGCTTGTGGTGCCACTGGGAGATAGTGGAACCCTAGGAGGTAGAGTCTAGTAGAAGGACTGGGGACATGCTCTTAAAGGGGATATTGGGGACTCCCCCCACTTTCTTTGCTTTTCAAACACTAAGCAGTACACAGGCCTTCTCCATCATGTGCTCCTGTCACAGTGTACTATACTGCTGTAGGCCCAGAGCAACAAGACCACATAGTTGTGGACTAAAATACCTGAAATTTCTGAAATGGTGAGCCAAAGTAAACCTTCTCTCCTTAAGCTGGTCACTTTAGGTATTCTGTCATAGTGACAGAAAGTTAATACATCATTAAGTGAATTTCAATAGATGGGCATGCTACAATGTACCTGACTTGTTAAAGTCATTAAAAAGCAAATTCTGAGAAATGATCACAGGTAACAAAAGCCCAAGGAGACATGATAGCCGAAAGTAATATGGCATCATGTACGTGATTCTGGAGTGGTAATGAGATACTAGGTAAAATCTAAGGAATTTGAATAACCTGGAGATTAGTTAATACTCAATATCATTCATTAATTATGTTATACTTAGGTAACATATAATGTAAAATGTAAATGGGAGTAGTTTGCACAGGTGTATATAGGAATTCTCTATAGTATGTGCTCCATATTCATATATATATATATATATATATATATCAAACTGGTCTGAAATATGAAGTCTAGACTTGGGACGCAGCTCAGTGGTAGAGTTCTCTCTAACATGGATAAAGTCTTGGGTTTGACTTCCAGCAGCACAGTTTAAAGAAAGCCTAATAAAAGTATTTCTATGGAGAATGCTAAAGTAATATTTATAAAATTATTGATCTGTTTATATTGTATTATGCTATAATTTGCGTGCACACACAAATAATTAAGAGTAGAGTGATATAAAAGATTTCAAAATGCTGTTAAAATCAGAACTAAATTAAACACATTTAAAATAACCACTAAATAAAACCTCAGCAATATTCAGACTGAAAGAGAATACATGATATCCCAGAAAATAACACATGTGAAGGCAGCAAGGAAAAAAAAAAGAGGAACAAAAAGACACCAGACATAAAAATAATCAGCAATATTGTAGATGCAAAAAGCATCTTGTGACTAGTTATATATTTTCCCCTAAATTCAAGAACAAGACATTCATAGTGATAAGAATAAGCAACACTACAGGGTAAAAGATTAAAGATTAGTGAACAGAAATTAATTACATTTTCATAGGTTAGAAATAAACATTTTGAAAATGATTTAAGGAATAAAGTCCATTTACAATGAAATCAAATGAGCAAAAAACTGAGGAAAATATAGCGAACGGTGTGAGATTCATGGAAATTAAAGAAGACTTCAAAAATGGAGAGACAGGCTCATGGATTTGAAGAATAATATTGTTAATGTGGTAATAGTCTTCAAGTGTAGCTATGTATTCAGTGAAGTCTATCAAAATCCCATCTGGCTTACTTTTTATTTTTGAAGAAACTGAAAAACTGTCCTAAAATCTGTAGAAAAATGGTAAGAACTCTGAATAACCCAAGTAATCCTGAAGAACAAAACTAGGGAATTTGCTAATTTTCAAACTTACAAAATTGTGGCAATGAAGACATAGTGACACTATCATAGGATATACATGTACATATCAATAGAGTAGAATTCACAGTTCAGAAATTAACCTTATATCTGTTTTTTAATTGATTTTTTATAAAAGGGCTAAAAATGCAAGTGTAAAATGATACAAACAATGTGGAGACCAGTATGGAGATTCCTAAAAAAAACTAAAAATAGGAATTCCATTTGATTTTGCTATTCTAGGTATCTTCCTGAAAGAGTTAAAAATATACCTCAGTGATGTATGCATACCCATGTTTGTAGAAGCACAATTCATAATCCCTAAGTCTTGGAAGCAGCCTATATATGTCCATCAATAGATAAACTCATAAA
>RJWM01047307.1:0-11957 GCA_004363535.1 Dasyprocta punctata
TTTTTTTTTTTTTTTTTTTTGCGGCACTGGGGATTGAACTCACAGCCTTGCGCTTGCCAGGGCAGGCGCTTAAGCCGCTAAGCCAAACTCCCCAGCCCTGGTTTTTTTGAGGCAGGGTCGCACTATGTAGCTCAGGCCGACCTTGCGCTCGCGTTGTAGCCCAAGCCGGCCTCGAACTCACAACGCTCCACCTACCTCAGCCTCCCGAGTGCTGGGATTAAAGGCGTGCGCCACCACGCCCGGCTGGGAACTACTTTTCGAAAGGCCTGTGCATCCAGTGTTTGGTGGCTAACCGTGGGTTTGCTGATGCCCCACACGCAGCATTGTGTGCTCACACGAGCCTCAGAAGAGTCTGAAATCCTCGCATATTTACATTTTTCTGTGACCTTCCACAGTTCTCGTAGCTCCTTGGTGGTGCATCTTGATGTTTCAAAATCATTTTCAGATGGCTGCTCAGCGCCCGCTGTCACCGAGACTCTGATCAGACGTCCGTGCGAGTCTTCCTGGCGCCCTGCTCTGTGATTGCTGGTTTTGCCGGTCAGGGTCGGTCCTGCTGTCCCTGTCCTTCCTGGGGTCTGCAGGGCCGCGCAGGGCCCGACGTGCAGGGCTGGCTTTGCACCAGAGTGAAGGCCTGAGCAGGTCTGGCCTTCTGCGTTCTTTTGAAGAACACAAGCTTTTCACACAAGCATAATTTTTCTTAAATTAACCTCCTAAGATACAGTTGTACAAGGTAATACCAGAGCGGGACATTCGCAGTCGGGTCATTGCTCATTGGTGGTGTTCCTTCTCACTGTGTGGTACTGGGGGACTGGGCCTGGCACCTGTGCGCTCAGCTACGTCCCCAGCTCCTTTTTTTATTTTGAGACAGTGTCTCACTAAGTTGCGCAGGCTGGTCTAAAACTTGCAATCCTCCTGCCTCAGCCTCCCAGAATGCTGGGATTGTAGGTGTCTCTCTGCCACCTCACCTGGCTTATCAGATAGGCTTAATGTTAGTATAAAATAGAAAAACTGCGATCTTGTGAATTGGAATTCAGATTCTCATTCTGCTGAGGATCGTGTCTCAGAGCCGTGGTTTTCTGGAGCAGGGCCAGTTTGTGGTGATGATGCGTGCCCGTTTTCATGGGTTCTAGTTCCACCTTGCTAGCATTTTCTAAGAGTTTGATGTGGGGTAGCCTTATTTTTAACAAATCGCTTAGCACCAGTAGTTTGAGAATATGTGTGGTTCCTTTTACTTACTCATTGGAATTCCCAGGACAATAAGAGTTTTGAGTATTTTTTCCTGATCTTTTAGTCCATTCTTAATTTTAGGTCATGCGTGGAAATTTTACGCAGGAACTTTTAGCACTTTGGAAGTCATTTGTATGGACGGACTGGCTTTTGCTATCCTGATCTCCGTGCGGACGCCCCTCTGTGCAGTTCCTTGTGGAGCTGCCTTGGGGACAGAACGGGATGTGGCTATAGAAGGTGGCTGTGACACACTGACCCGAAAGGGTCTTACTGTTTTCCAGCGACTCGGAGCTGACCGGTCTGACGGAAGAGACCCCGGCCGTGGAGGAGGCCCAGGGCGCCCTGGAGGAGGACTCCCCGGCCAGGTAGGGGCCACACGTGCCTTCCCCTGGGGGTTGTGGGTCTGTGCCTCGTTTCTGAGCTCTTAGCCTGTTGTCTGGCACAGAGGGCTGATCTTCCTGATGTACGAGTGACTCACGGGCAAAGTCAGCGGCTCAGGAAATCAAATGGGTAATGTTTACGGATTGTGGCTTCAATTCAGATGTCCTGTCTGCCACCACCGGCAGCCTTCTGTCGGCAGCCGGTCACCTTCCTGCTCGTGGCTGGTCTCGTCTTGTCCCCCGACAGCCTCGCAGCCAGCCCGCCCTCCCTTCTCCCCAGGTGGTGCTGTGGGCCCCGGCCACCTCTCCCTCCCGCCCCTCAGCTCCTCTGCCCTTGGGACTTCCTGTCACCCCTGCTCACAGATCCCGCCTGGGAGACACCTCCTCTGTGCCTGTGGCCATGCGCTGAGCACCGGCGTCCTGAAATGAGTCCTCGGTACCCTCAGCTTCTTCATTTTGTGGATTCGGCTTCTCCATCTCTCATCCTTCCTTCTGCCGGCACCGCTTTGCCCCGGGGAACTGTGCGGCGCTCCTGCTGGCCTCCGGGAAGCCCACTCCGCCGGGCAGCTGCTCCTGCTGGCTTTGGGGAAGCCCACCCCCCCACCCCCGGCTCCCCGCTCACATCCTTCCTCCCAGTGCTGCCCTCTGATCCGTCCAGGGCTGTTTGTGCTCCTCCGCCGTTTCCTCCCTGCGTCTCTCCCGGCCTGGCCCCCGCCCTCACCGCCCTCTGGAGGCAGCACTGCGTCCCACGTCAGCCAGGTGCTGCGCAGAGGCGCTTGCTGTCATTGAGCTCTTCTTCGGCACACTCGCTGGCCCTGGGGCTCGATGCTCATCGGGTTTCCCTTCCCCCTCTGGGTGGCCGCTGTGCACTCATCCCAGTGGGCCTGGTCTTTTCAGTGTCCAGCTCTTCAGGCTCTGCCTCGGTCCTCTTCTCCCTAGAGTCTTCAAGGGATCTTGTGCACCCCCGTGGTGTAAACTGTCACATGCACCCAGGCTCTCGGGCTCCCTCCTTCCCTGGGGGCCCAGGTCTGCATGTCCATCTCCCTGCTGGACACTGCCCACGACATCCAAATCCTTGTCGAGCTCACCGTGTCCAGGATTGAGCTGATCGTTTCCCCACAAACCTCTGGGCCTGGTGAGGTGGCATAGCGTTGCTGCCCAGCCCGCCACACAGATGAGAGGTCTAGGAGTCATCTGTGGAACTGGCCTCTTCTTGACCTGCTCCCTCCTTGGATTCCACTCCTCCCACCCTGCTGATCAGTGCTCCCTAGACGTCCATTCTCTCCACTAATGGGCACAGCCTTCTCTCTGCTAACCGGCTGTGGTCATCAGACCGTCTCTCCCTGCGGGTCTCCCCGGATTCACCGTCCGTACCGGAGTGGGCCTCACCGGCATGCGTGTTGACCCCTGTGGCCTCCTGTAAGGCCCTTGCAGGACCTTTGAGTTCAGTCCATTTGCCTTCTCTGGGCTCACCTGTGGCCGCATTTCATGTCCTGAAACGGGCCTGTCTCCTGCCCTTGCCCTCGCGCCTCAGCGGGTTGTCCCAGGTGCTTCTTCCCTGTTTCTCTGCCTGTCTTCCCACTCATCCTCTGCTTCAGCTGCAGAATTCCTGCCCATCCTGCAGCCGCCAGAGGCAGGGTAGCTGGCGGCGGGGAGCCTAGCCCAGCCCCTTCCTTGTTTGAGCAAGTTATTTCTATCACCGCGTCACAAGGGAGTTGGGAGGGCTGAGAGGGAAACCGCCAGTGCCCGGTGCGGCGTCGGTGCTGTGCGAACGTCTGCTCTTACCGTGACTGGCTGCAGGAGGAAGGAAGCCTCAGCGGCTGACGCTTGTGAAAGTCGTTCGTTTCCTATCCAAAGCAACTCAGAAATGTGTTTAGAGAAATTGTATTTGCCGTTAATAAGAATAATCAGGCGGTGGGGTTAACTGAGGAGTCAGGTTCATGGGTACATGAATGTTGGAAACAATTTAACCAGGCGCCGCGAGGAAAACCTATTCTTTTTGAACTAATAAACATTTGTACCCATTCAGATGATACAGGTGGAATAGTAGCAAATACTGGCAGCATTCCGATCTACAGAATCATGGCGCTACTGTTGCATTCGTGATACTGGATAATCCCACTCTGTGGTCGTCTAGAAGGACACGGTGCCCCCACGAGGTGCTGGCGTCTCGGGCTGCAGCGTGTGTTAGCAGCAGGAAGGGCTTCCTTTCTGACCTGCAGGTGCTGTGCGGAGGAGTGGCCGGGGTTGGGGGGGCCCACACTGCGAGTCCCCGTGATCCCTGGGCAGCCCGGGAAGGAGGCCGGAATGGTCCTCTTCTCCCAGCGGGCACTGACTGCCGTGGACAGTCAGGGCTGGTCCTCTTGGAGATGAACGTGCTGTGGGGAACTTGCTGAGAAGGGCTGGGCTGTGTCAGTGTGAGGAGGGCGGGGAGCCGTGGGGGTCTCTGCACCCAGGGGTCCGCAGCGAGTTATTCGTGGTTATAGCTGGTTTCCGTGTGTATTTCCTTACACAGTGAAGGTTTCCGTGTGCTGTAGTGTTTGCTCTGTGAGGTTAACCAACCCCCCCATCAGATGCCTGGGTGCTGGAGCCCACCTTCCTTGACCGCGTAGACCATTGCAGTAAACCTGTGGT
Source organism: Dasyprocta punctata (assembly GCA_004363535.1). Taxonomy (NCBI): domain Eukaryota; kingdom Metazoa; phylum Chordata; class Mammalia; order Rodentia; family Dasyproctidae; genus Dasyprocta; species Dasyprocta punctata. The sequence continues at coordinate 4,242 of RJWM01047307.1, forward strand.
CTCCGCACGCCTGGCCCCCTGCCGTGACCTCCGCCTCTCCCTGCCTGCGTCTCCAGGTGGGCTCTGGGTGGATAATGACGCGACTGGATCTGAAACATGGCTCCTTTGTTACTTGTTAACTCTAAAACCTCTGTCTTGATTTTCTTGTCTGTAAAATGGAGTCATTATTTCATCGAATTAACTATCCTGAGATAGCCAGGCGTGGTGGCGCACGCCTTTAATCCCAGCACTCAGGAGGCTGAGGTAGGTGGAGCGTTGTGAGTTTGAGGCCGGCTTGGGCTACAACACGAGTGCAAGGCCGGCCTGAGCTACATAGTGTGACCCTGCCTCAAAAAAAAACAAAAAAACAAAAAAACAAAAAAAAAACTATCCCTAGATAATTATAATTAATGCAAAGCATTTTGTGTCATATCTGCCCCATAGTAAGCAAACCAGAAATGTTCACTATTATTATCTCATTCATTGATAAATAAATATAACTGTGGTTAAGGCAATTATTATTCTATAATCTAATAAATTATCTCAGTAAATTATTCTATAATTTCACCCATTTCAAAACAATATAACCATCAAATTTGCATGTATAAACTAAACAGATTTAGGGTGGGGATTTAGCTCAGCGGCTCAAGCACTTGGCCTGGTAAGCAAAAGGTCATGAGTTCGATCCCCAGTACCAAAAAAAAAAAACTAAGCAAATTTACATTTAGCATTACGTACATTATCGTAGATTTGACTGCCTTATCTCTCTGAGCAGCTTCGATAAAAATTGTTTTTCTTGAGGCTAGGGATGTGGTTCTATCCCCAGTACCAAAACAAACCCAAAAATTCCTCTCCCCAGGCGTCTGATCACAAACTAAGGTTGATTGGTTTGATAATAAACCAAGGACTTTACCACAGCCCAGCGGGTGTTGAATTTGGAGCAGGAGTTGGGCTGCCGTCCTGGCTGTTAGAGACGCGCCCCTGTGGTCCTTCCTGGAGCAGAGGGGTCTGCTGCTGCCTGGGGAGTACCCGGGCCGCGGCGCTCATTCGGACGGCGCATGGACCACGCGTCAGAGTCGCCGCAGTGTGTTTTGGTGATAACTTCTCCTCAGTAGGGAATAAGGTTAAGGACCGTCTCGGGTACTTTTCTCTCACTGCTGGGACAAAATACCCAGTGCCCAGAATAAAGGGAGGAAAGGTTTCTCTAGCTCACGGTTGTAGAGGTTTCAGTCTGTAATCTGCTGGCTCCAAGGCTGGGTGGCACATGGCGGAGGGGGACCGCAGAGGAGAAAGGAACAGTCATGGCGGGGACGGGGGCAGCAAAAGCAACAAAGGGAGGAAAGAAGTCTCCTTCTACCCCTTATGTTGTACTCAGGCTGCCTGCCCAGGGCTGATGTAGCGCTTACAGCTTAATCCTGGCCAGAGCGATGCCAGACCTATCAGTGGACTGATTTATTAATCACACGGCCTTGATCCTAGCACCTCTGAAAAAACCCTGTGACTGCATGAGGCTCAGGAGGGACACCTAGACGCAAACTGTAACAAGGGTCCTGGCCTTGTGCACACTGTCAGTGTGACCAGGGGCTGTGGAGGAGGAGGCTCCCGTCAGCTTGAGCCACGCGGTGGGAACACGTGGCAGAGCATGCGCGACAGCCCCGGCCAGCGGGCTGTGCCACCAGTGGTACACGGGGATACAGAATCACTGTCACCTGTCTTCGCACTAGGAGAGTGAAAAGCCAGCTGCTGGGGCAGTCACGTCTGTGCCGCCAGTGGGTGGAGCTGCCCTGTGGTGAGCGTGTTGAAGGCCACACAGCTGAGTGAGGTGAATCACGCAGCGTCCGGCTGACCCCTTTGGTGGGGGGCATCACTTGTAGCAAACACTGCATGCCGGATTCTGTGTTAGCTTTTCATCTATACGAATCACATCAAGGTTGCATTTCTTACATACCTTGTCCTTTTATTTATTTATTTTTCCCCCACAGTACTGGGGGTTGAACCCAGGGCCATCACACTAAAGTACATCAGTCATTTTTTGGTTTTTATTTTGAGACAGGATCTCACTAGTTTACCCAACCTGGGCTCAAACGTGTGATCCTCCTGCCTCAGCCTCCCAGAGTGCTAGGATTAAAGGTGAGCACCACCACACCAGGTCAAAGAAGGTTACGATTCCTAACCAGAAACAGAGCCCAGACCACCACAGCGAAGGTGCTAAGTCTTAGCCACCAGACTACAGTGCATGGCATTGTTTCCCATCCGTTCGGCAGCTTCCTCCTCCCCCAGGAGGTATCATTCACAAATACTTCAGCATGTTACATCTAGAGGAGGACTCATTTTTAAACAGTGTAACTGGAATACCGTTGCCACATCTAGAAGTTTTAAGGATTTCTTAGTATCATCGCCAGGTGTGGTGGCACCTGCCTGTAATCCCAGCGCTCGGGTGCTGAAGCAGAGAATCGCTGTGCGTTTGAGACCAGCCTGAACTACGTAGCAAGACCCTGTCCCCCCCAAAACACACACACCTATATATATAATACACTTAATATCTAGGCAGGTCCTCGTTTTCCCTGATTATCTCAGAAGTTTTTTTAAAAACAGTTTCTTAGCTTGAATCAGTGTTGAAATGTGCATCTTCTTATACAGTGGCTCTTTGGGTTTTTTGTTTTGTTTTGTTTTTGTTTGTTTGTTTTTTTTGAGGCAGGGTCGCACTATGTAGCTCACACTAGCCCTGCACTCCCATTGTAGCCCAAGCCGGCCTCGAACTCACAACGCTCCGCCTACCTCAACCTCCCGAGTGCTGGGGTTAAAGTTGTGCGCCACCATGCCCGGTTTACAGTGGCTCTTTGAAATGGCTCTACCAAGATACAATTCACATCCAGTAAATGGCAGGTATTTAATGCCGTTTTACTAGCTTTGAGATACATGTGGGTATATGAGTATGTGTGTATGTACTTGTGAGACCATGGCCACTGTCAAAACAATGAGCACAGCTGTCTCCCCAAACATTTCCTTGTGTCCTTTGTGATTTCTCTCCTGCTCCCTTTTCTCCAGGCATCTAGTGGCCTACTTTCTGCTTTCTGTCACTACAGGTTTGCAGTTGCGTGATTCTTTATGAATTAAATCATAGTTTTTACTTTTTTTTTTTAGTTGCTTCACTGAGTATATGTGAGAGTCACCCACTGTACACCTAGACTGCATTTTATCTTTTTACTCAGTGGTACTTATTTGTGCTGTTGGCAGTTTTTGCTATACATGTTATTAATGACCATTTTAAAATGCAAGTCCCTGTGGGAATGTTGTATATCCTTTCATTTCTTCTGGGTAAATACCTAGAAGTACAGCGGTTGGTGTATATTTACCTCTGTGAGAAACTGCCACACTCTTTTGCAAAGTGGTTGTACCATTAGTATTTTTCTAATAACAGTAAATGAGTTTAGTTCTTTTATGTCTGCCAGTACTTGGTAGGATCAGTTTTTATAATTTTTAGTCACTAGCAGGTGTCCATTTTGGTTTTAATGTGCATTTCCCTAATGACTAATGATAATGAACATCACACGGTTATATCCCACCTGGAAGGCACCTGTAGTAAAGCAGTGAGACCCTGTCTGAAAACGTTAAAAAAGGGACGGAGGAGTAGCTCAGGGTGAGGGCCCTGGCTTCAGTCCCCAGTACTGCAGTAGAGGAAGGGAAGGAGGCAGGAAGAGGCTCCTAGGGTTTTGGTTGTTTCTAGGGCATTTCACTGGATGGAGCTGGGAGGAAATAGATGCACTCACATAAATATGAGATAAAATGTGAGTTCTTCCAGTGTTTCCTGTTCAGATTTAGGGTAAGAAATTTGTAACTAAACTTCCTTCATTTGCTTCTCTTTCCTTTTTTTTTTTTTTTTTTGAGACAGGGTCTCACTATGTAGTTCAGACTGACCTCAAACTCGTAGCAATCCTCCTGCCTCAGCCTCCTGAATGCTGGGATTGTAGGTGTGCACCACCATGCCTGGCTGCTTCTCTTTTTTGCATACTAAAAATCCATCCTAGTTGTCAGGGACATCCTGCGGTTACTCATTTGCTACACACGCGACATCACGTCATCAGCACTGCTGTCTTGGCTGATACAGTTACTGAAAAGTTACATTGAAGGAGATGAGTAATCAGGTTTTATTTCAGAGTCATTTGAAATAGTTTCTCTTCATGGTTATGTCACCAAGTTGATAAACATTTAGGTTAATTTGATTCATTTTTACTTTTCAATTTTAGAGATTGCTTTTAATTTAATCCTTGTTTTATTTTGTTTTGTTTTGAGACAGAGACTTGCCATGTAGTCCAGGCTGGTCCTGAACTCGTGGTGACTACTTCTGCCAGAAGTGAGATTGTAGGTGTGTGCCACCATGCCTAGCTCTTAAATCTGTTTTGTAATTATGTAAAATATTTGTTTCCTGAGGCAGTCTGCAATTTTTTTGTTTTTGTTTTTGTTTTGTTTTGTTTTTTGAGACAGGATCTCACTTTGCAATTCAGGCGGGCCTTGAACTCACCGTGTAGCCCAGGTTGGCGATCTTCCTGCCTCAGCCTCCCAGGTGCTGGGCATACATGGTATTTTCAGCTAGCTTCTGTGCTTGTTCTTTCCTGGTTTGCATTCCTGTTGTTAGAAAGTGTAATATGGACCAGGCAGGGGTGTGCTTTTCGGTACCTTGGTGAATGGCGACGTGCTGCACCCCGACCTGCTTTTCCTCGCCGTGTCTAGCAGTCGTTTCATTCCCTAGACAGAGGAGCTCCTCACTTCACTGTTAGCCGTTTCATCTCCACATGTGGCCGTACCCTAATTTCCACCAAACGCCTCTCTAAACGAGTTGGGGTTTAGCCCATGTTTTACTAGTGTAATGTCTTCTTTAAGATCTTTTCATAATGTGGCCACTATGTATTTGAAATCTGTGGGGTTTTTGGTCTAAAACTCCATCTTCTTTATTCCATATACTTTAATTTCAGAATAACAGTAACAAAAAATAAGATCACCATACACAACATCTAACGCTGCTATCAAATTATGGAGGGACTGGGGCCCAAGGCCCTCGCTCCCTGCCTTAGACACAGTGTAGGAGAGGAAAAGCTCCTGGATGTCAGCAGAGGGAGCACGGCGGGGACAGGACCCCTCAAGACTCCCCGCGGCCGTGGGGGACACTCACAGAGGGCGCGGGTTTCCCGGCAGAGGCTCCTGGCCTGCTGCTCCCATCCGGTTTTCGTCCTCATCCCCCTCAAGGTGGGGATTAGGCAGGAGCAGCAGCCGCAGGCCGCTCTGGGTCACTGTCTCTGTCGACGCCCGGGCCGAGCTGGCCCCTGTAGTCCGTGTGGTTTGAGCAGCTCTGGGGTCCTCATGGGAGAGGCCAGAACACAGCAGCGCGGTTTCAGACAGCAGCGCTCACTAGCAGGTCCTTTACAGCCTTGTGGTTTTTGTCTGCGTCGACCGTGTCTCCACACGGTGGTTGGGGTTGATTCCAGGGACTTCTGGCCATCGTGCGGCCCATCGTAGAGTCGTCGCAGGGCGCCTGGGCCTTCACGATCGGCTGTGCGTCCGCTGTCCAGCCTTAGGGCAGTCAGTCACAGCGCAGCAGGACACACACAGGCCCGTCAGAGCTCGTCACCGTCTCGACCTTCTTCCCCGAGATTTCTCTTGTGAGTTTGCAGAGGTTCTCACATTTTGCCTCGTTCTCCTGCATTTTCTTCTTCTCATCCTCAGGGGCTCCAGGCCTTCTCTGGGCATGAGGGCCCAACTCTTCGCATGCAGCTAGCGCTGCTGCATGCGGTACCCACGATAGGCATGGTCACACGCAGCACCCCCAGGCCCCACTTCCGGACACGCGTCACAGAAGCAGCGTCGGCCACCTGCCCTTTGTTCTCAGCAGCGATGTAACAGTGACTCCTGGGCCTCCTCCGTGTGAGACCTGCACTCTGACGGGGGAGTCGTCTCTTCTCCAGCTCAGGAGGGTGTCGCCTTTCAGTGTAGATTTTTGAGAATGCTTTGTAGGATTTCTTGTAGTTCTCTGTCTTCTACCTACTTGGAGAAGAGCTCAAGGCACTTCGTAAAACGACTCAAGATTTTCTCTGCTCGGGCAGTTTCTTGGGAGATGTTCAGGGGCAGGTCCCAGAGCCTGCCACACCATGGATAAAGTTAGGTGTCTGGTATCAGCTCAGCAGAGCTGTCCATGATGAACGTGTGATTGACGTAAAGTTTGATGACGTTAAGTTCTTTGTCTTGTTCTCAAAGAGGCCAAAGGAGTCCTCTTGGGAGCTTGGCCAGGCTCCCAGTCTCCTATGATGAGTGTTCGGCAAAGGCTTAAAAATAAGAGAGACAAGTAATACGGTTTATGGGGAACCCAGGAAGGTCAGAACTCTCCCGGAGCTAAGACAAAGACGTCTGTGGATCCCCCTTATTTATTTGGCCCTTAACAATTCAGGGGGATGCAGAAAGTGGAGGGCACATCTGAGAAAAAGCCTGTGAAAATGAGCAGGGCCTTGAGGAGTTAGAACAAAGACATTCAAAACCCTCGTAGTGAGGGGAACCATCTGGTCTCCTGGCTGGCAGTTACTGCTCCGGAGTAGGGAGTGAGAGCCTCGGCTGCCTCGGCCGTGGTGTTGCCCCTTCTTCAGGGCGCTGTGGTCAGAGCACAGCCCGGTCCCAGCAGAGCTCTGTAAGCACTGAATAGCAGGACCCTGAGCTCTGACCGCCCTGCAGAGCAGTGCTGGACTGCAGGTGGTCTTCCCAGTCACTGGTGAGACCTGTAGAACTGTTCCTATTCCTAGAGCTGGGTATGGTGGTGCCCGCCTGTAATCTCAGCACTTGGGAGGCTGAGGCAAGAGGGTCACCACAAGTTGGAGGCCCAATCTGGGCTACATAGTGAGTTCAGGGCCAGCCTGAACTACGTAGCAAGACCTGTCTCGCATCAATCAATCAGTCAGCCTTCATATTCCTCCGGAGTGATGTCGTCTGGGTTTCCGGTCCAGATGGGCTTGGTCATGTTGATTTCTTTGTGTTTTATGTATTTCTTCTCAGTAGTCTGTTTTTTTTCTCATCCTGGCCAGTGTCTTCATCCTCTCTCGAGCTTGGGCTTCTGCTTCATTCTGTCGGTCTGTCCACTCATGGCTGACTTCCTCCTGTCCTCCCTCCTCCTGGTGAAGTGTGGTAGGACAGCCCGTGAACGGCAGGTGTTTAATGTTCCTTCAGCCTGCCTCTCTTCTCCGTACTCCGTCTGGTGGAGACCACCTCGGGCCCTGGCCAGCGGCTCGCCACGGCCGGCATGTGCAGTGGAGGAGCCCCGCGGAGCCCCTGCACACTGCCCAGCTCTGCTGTGCTTTGCCACACACCTACTTTCCCTGCCACCAGAAAGGCAAAGTAAAACCTCACACCAGATTGCCTGATGATGGCGACGTCTGCGCCAGCCAGAGGAGCCTCCGCCAGTGCTTCAGTGTTAGATGTGGCGGTGGTTCTCAAAGTACTTATGAGATAAACCTTGGTCCCGCCGGTACCCGAGTCCAGCAAAGTCAGGGTGCTCTCCTGAGTTGGGGATGATGTCACCGTTCAGCCATTCACCGCTGTCCAACTTGGAAGATCCTATCAGGCTCTCATAGTGGATCTCACCCAGGGCATCAAAATCATTAGAGATCAGCTGCCTTTAGGGAATTTCCCTTGTTGGGACAGAAGATACTGATCATAAGAGACACAGCTGGGCAGTTTCTGTCTTAAAGCCTCCCCCTC
>RJWM01047308.1:0-11956 GCA_004363535.1 Dasyprocta punctata
TGATTCAGTTCTGTTATTTCTTTGCTGATTTTTTGTTTGGTTGATCTATCTCTCTGTGACAATGGGGTGTTAAGGTCCCCTGTTATAACTGTATTATTGTTTATTTGGTTTTTCATGTCTATTAAGAATTGTCTTACATAGTTGGATGCTCCCATATTTGGTGCATATATATTTATGATTGTGATCTCTTCCTCTTGAACAAGTATGTAGTGACCTTCTTTATCTCTTTGGATCATTCTTGGTTTGAAGTTTGCATTGTCTGCAAACAAGATAGCTACCCCTGCTTTTTTCTGGGTTCCTGTTGCATGGAGTATTGTTTTTCAGCCTTTGATTTTTAGGCTGTGAATTTCCTTTTGAGTGAAATGTGTTTCTTGTACACAGCATATTGTTGGATTTTGTTTCTTAACCCACTCTGCTAGTCTGTTTCTTTTTATTGGTGAGTTGAGACCATTTACATTGATTGATATAACTGATACATACTGGCTCATCCCTGTCATGATATCTTTCTGTTATTGGTTTTCTACATTTTCTGTTTAATTACTTGCCCTGCTTAGTGGTTTCTTTTTGTTGTTGTTCTTAAGATTGTGGCTCTCTTTGTCTCTTTCTAGAGTGTCTTTCAGTACTCTTTGTAGTGTTGGTTTGGTGGCCATAAATTTCTTCAGTTGTTCTTTGTCATGAAAGTATCTTATTTCTCCATCAATTTTTAAGAATAGTTTTGCAGGGTACATCAATCTGGATTGAAAGTTATTTTCTTTCAGGATTTGAAATACTTCACTCCAAGCTCTTCTTGACTTAAAGGTTTGTATTGAGAAGTCTGCCGTGATTCTGATAGGCTTTCCTTCATAGGTGATCTGTTTCTTTTCTCTGACAGCTTTTAATATTTTGTTCTTGTGCTGTATTTCTGATATCCTTATTATTATATGTCTGGGTGAGGATTTATTTTGGTTGTGGTTAATTGGGGTTCTGTATGCCTCAGTTACCTGTATTTCCGATTCTCTTCCCATGTTTGGAAAGTTTTCTGCTATTATTTCTGTGAATAGTCTTCGCAGGTCATTAGTATTGACCCCTGCTTTTTCATTTATGCCTATTAATCTTATGCTATTTCTCTTGGCATCATCTTGCAGCTGTTGAATTGTTGTTTCTTGGTTCCTTACTATTTTTAAGAGATCTTTTCTTTCATGGCCATGATCTCCCATGCTATCTTCAAGATGTGAGATTCTGTCTTCACCTTCATTTAAGCAGTTTTTCAAACTTTCCATGGAGTTTTTCATTTCTTGCATTTCCCTTTGTATCTGTTTCATGCATTCTGTTTGTCTCTTATATTGTTCATTCAAGGTTTCGAACATTTTCTTAAGTTCTTCCATTTTTTTTATCTTGCTCTTCTTTAGATACCCACAACATTTCTTTAATAATGATTCTCATTTCATTTTTTAGCTGAGAGAGTATTTCTGATTTGAATTTCTCTATAGCTTCATCAAGCTGTTTCTTTATTGCATTTTCTATCATTTCAGAAAGTCCATTTGTGTGACTCCCACTGTCTTCCATTTCAGTATCTCTTGGGTTTGTTCTTTGTGAGCTGGGGGACTGAGACTGCCTCTTGATCTTTCGTTTTGTCATTTTCTTCTAGAACCCATGTGGCTCTGTGTCCTGCGAGGCTGGCTGGGCGTTCCCCTGAGGTTTGCACTGATTCTTGGGTCACACTTAATCGCGGGACCCAGTAAAGCTGGGTCCTGCATGCAGTAAGGTAGGGTGGCCTCCAGGGGCATGCGGGTGGAGCCTCTGCCTTAACTGGGTGGGGGCCAAGGCCTCCCAGTCCCAGGGAGCTAGGCAGAGTGTACCCCAGAGTGACACCGCCCGGACCCTGGGTCTGTCTGCAAGTTCAGAGCAACAGCTGTGCCAGGGCAAGCCTGGGCGAGTCACAGGCCTACAGTGCCAGGAGCAGCCCAGCTGGACGGGGGTCGGCGAGCTCTGGGATGCTGCACGCACAAGCCGCTCCACTGAAGTATGGAGCTCGCGCATGCTCTGCACTCTGGTGGGGGGAGCCCAAGCTCGCCAAGTCCCTGCAGCTATGTTGGTCAGTCCCTGGTGAGCAGCTCTGGGGTCCTGGGTAGATCTGGGCTGGGCTGCGTACCTCTGTGTCCTGCAAGGCTGGCCCAGCATTCCCCTGAGGGTTGCGCTGATTCTTGAGTTGAGCTGAATCACGGGACCCGGTAGAGCTGGGTCCTGCACACAGCAAGGGAGGGCCGTGTCATGCGGGTGGAGCCTCAGCCTTAACTGGGTGGGGGCCAAGGCCTCCCAGTCCCAGGGAGTTAGGCAGAGTGTACCCCGGAGTAACGCTGCCCAGACCCTGGGTCTGTCTGCAAGTTCAGAGCAACAACTGTCCCAAGGCAAGCCTGGGCGAGTCCCAGGCCTACAGTGCCGGGAGCAACCCTGCTGGGCGGGGCTCTGCGAGCTCTGGGATGGCGCACGCACTAGCTGCTCCACTGAAGTATGGGGCTCACGTGCGCTCTGCACTCTGGTAGGGGGAGCCCAAGCTCTCCAAGTCCCTGCAGCTATGTTGGTTAGTCCCTGGTGAGCAGCTCTCAGAAGCCGGCTATACTTCTAAGGGGTTTATCTTTATATGGCATTTTGTTGTTGTTTTTCTCAGACTGCTATTAAAATCCTGGAATTTTTAGACATATGGAAATTTAATGATCTGTCTTGGTGAGTTATTTTTTTCATCATAGTAATTTGGTGTTCTAGAAATCTAACTTTTATTTTGAACTCTTTTCTAATATTTGGAAAATGTTCTATTACGATTTCTGTAAACAAATTGACAATTCAGCCTGTGTAATCTTCTAGCATTTCTGTATCTCCAGTTCCATGTGGCCACAGCAATGTCACCTCTGACCTTTCCACAGCAAAACTGAAGCTAACTCAGTCTCTGGGCTTCATCCTGCCAGCTTCCAGACAGAATTTGGCACTGACCCAGTTCATGAGTTAGGAACTCTTCCTGGCATTCCTCCTACCCGCACTGTGATGGTAGAATCAGTGGGTAGGTTCACTGGCAAGTAAGGGACTGCTCCCAGGTGGGTGGCCTCAGTGCATAGCTTTCACACACTCACAGGGGATCTGCAGGAGATGGCAGTGACAGGCTCAGCTCTTCACACTTGGAAGTCTGCAGATTCCTCGGGACATGTGCACTCACCACCGGAATCCACAGTCCACGCCACTCTGCCAGGGTGAGGGTGGGGTTCCCTAGCCCTTGGTGAGCACAGTGAGGCTTCTGCAGGGGATGACAATGGCTTCGATTCCTTCTTAACCCTTATGCCAAACAGCCCATGATTCTGCACAGTTTCCCTCTTGTCTTTGGTGCAATCTGGTTGCAGGTGACCACTCGTGCTCTCCACAGAGGATATATGTTCTGATACCTGGGGAGGCATGCTGGTATGCAAGGCGGGAACAGAACTGACTGTGGCTGGTGCCCTGCAGGACACATGCTAGGCAGTTTAGATGTGCTGCCTGTGACTTAGCTGACCAGTAGTCCCACAGAGCAGATGCCAGCCAGTCAGTGTACACTAGCCTATTACTCTGCACATATAGTGCTGGGGCCATGTGTGCACACACCACTGAACCTGCAGAGGTCTGGTTGGTGGACTTTTGAGCTGTGCCAGCTCAGCTCGGATGCCCTTCGCCTGTGTATCCACTCTCTGCCTCAGTATGGGGAAGTAGCCCCCTGCTCACAGTACCGCCAGGAGCGGAGAGTGCAGGAATGCTGTTTTCCCTGGTGTTTGGGGGAGGGCTGCTTGGAGAAGGAGGTAGAGACAAAGTCTGTACCAGGAATCTGGTCTCTACAGTGCTAGACTGGACCCTGAGACTCTTTGTCTCACTGCTTCTCAGCAGAGTGCAGAGTGGGGCAGTGGACCCGCCCTGGAAGCAGGGCTTCCTTCTTCAGTTGTCTGTTTGATTGGCTCTACATATATCACCTTTTCTTATTAATTTTCCGTTTCAGTATGAGGGCCCTTTCCACCTTCCTGACACCTTTCACAGTGGAACTTTTCTGAGCTTCTCCAATTCAGTTCTTACTCTACTCAGCCATGTTGGATTCTCCTCACCATGCAGCTTTTTAAATGTGTCCCTAGATATTATGTGCCAATACTTTGTTTTAGACTATTGCATCTATGACTGTAACAGATACTCACCTATTACAATAATTTCTCCTGTTTTGTCTCCTATATCAGCATTTTGATAATACCAGCCAAGTGTCATGATGTGTACCTATTGTCTCAGCTATGTAGTTATAAGGGTTCGAGACCAGGATGAGAAACAGCAACAGCTAATCTCAAAAGACACACACACACCCCAAAACCAAACCAAACAAGACAAAACATTCTGATAATAACATAAACAACTCAAATCATGTTCCCTTTTCAGTATGTTCTGTAATAGTTTAGGTAAATATAGAAATATTTCTTCTTTGGCTGATACAATTAGCAGAAGGGGCCAGAAAAATTCTGGGATTTGGTGATTTTTTTATGGATACATTTTACAACAGATTCAATAGTTTAAATTGTTATACAACTAGTCAGTTTTCTATTTCTTTTGTATTTAGATTTAATAACTTACTTGGGAATTCTCTGCCCATTTCATGTTTTCAGTTTTACTGACATAAAATTCATCTTAATATCTTTTTATTATCCTTTTAATGTCCGTGGTATTTGGGGCTTTGCTTTTTCTAAGATTATTTAAGCTTCTCTCTTGAATGGATGAACTACACTATAGTTTTGTTAATTCAATTTGTCTTTTCAAACACAGACTTTTCATTTTGTTAGTCCTTGTTGTTGTATCCTTGTTTCTTGTTTCATTGATATTTGTGAATAATGTTATTATTCTCACCTGGTCTATCCTTTGGATTATTTTGCTGCCTTTCTTTCTAACTTCTTAAATTGGAGGATTGTTTTTTTAATTCCCAGTCATGTTTTTACTTCTTTGAATGAGCATTCAAAGCTTAAAACTTCCCCTAATTACTTTTTATAATAAATCCTATAAAGAATCTAAGCCCCATGCTCTCCTGGTTTTGCCCTTATCTTAGTCATCACCCTCTCCCTGTCCCTGGGCTTGTACCTCTTTCTGCCAACCCCTGAAAGCCAAAGTGCCCGCAATTTCAGTCTTGGATCTCTTTTCTTCTTTATCTTCACACACTCTCTTGGCAATTGTTATAGCTCGATGTTCCCCCAAAACCTTATGCAGTCATAGGTGGGGCTTTTCATAGGTGGCTGGATATAGGGTTTGTGATGATAAGATTAATGATGTGATGCTGGGATTAAGAGTACCCCACCCTGGGTATGAATGCCACCTGCCCTATCCTGGATGGAAAATAATGGACAGAAAAGGAGCTGTTTCTGTCTTTGATGATTGCTGCCTTCTGTCTTCCCTGCTTTGTCATGGACTGTTTTTCCTCTGTAATGCCCCTCTGCCATTCCTTTCTGCCTTGGGGCCAGCCGACTATGAACTAAAACCTCTACAAACTGTAAGCTACAATAAACCTTTCCTCCTTTAACCTGGATGTCTCAGCAACAAGAAAAATAGCAAAGACAGCAACCTAATCCTCTGTTGTCAGTTTCCACATCAATATGCTGCCAAATACACAATTTTTATCTCTGGTCTAGACTCTTGCCTTGAAATTCAGATGTGTATATGCACCCAAGTTCTCTACTTAGATCTCTAATAAAATTTCCCCAAACTAGTATACTGGTGATATTTCTGATTACCTTTCAGAAAACATTTACTATGCTCCCCTCAACTGAGAAGATGTATTTTCCCACTCTGTGGTTAGTGGTTGAGCTTAGCCATGTGACTTGCTTTGTCCAGTGGAACCTTAGCAAATATGACATGAATAAAGACTTAACATGTGTCTGTGCCATGTGTCTGTTTGCTTGTGGAATTGCTGTTGCTCCAGGTAACTCACTTTTGATTCCAAACTAAAAGTGGCATATGAAGCAGAGCCACTCTGGCTGGTGTTTGAGGCCAACCTACAGGTACACATCCTAGGGCAGAGCTGCCATTGTTCCTTTCAGAACTGTAAGCATGGCCATAAATGTTTGTTGCTACAAGCCACTGAATTTAGAAGTGGTTTATTAGACAGTGATAGCTGACTTATACAGAAACTTGTACCTAGAAATGAGTGCTTATATTAACAAAAACCTAAATAAATGAGCCACGCTCAAGGAAACTACTAAATGAAGCTGAAAAAATGGTAACCTGTGCTGTGCGATGGTGAAAGATTTGGCAAAACCCCTCTTGTGATGATCTGGAAAGTAGAAAATGTACCTAACAAACTAGACAAGGCAGGTGAAGAATTTTGGAGCAAAACATGGAAATACAAACTGACTTTTGCCGACATATGTAATAAGACATGACTAGAGGAATCAGTTTAGAAAAGAATCAGCTCAGGCACAAACAGAATTAAGAGAAAATGTAGAAAGTCTAAAAATTTCAGAATTTGCAAGGCTTAAAAAACAAAACTCTTTCTTTACAAATTAAAATATGACAATTATGATACAATTTCAAGAGAAAGGCTCTGTCCCTAATGCTGCCTGTAAGACATAGCCCCAACTCAGCTTGATGGTAAAGCTGCACCACTACTCATTGAAACCTCCCAAGGATGTTCTGTTTAGGATGGTGATTAGGAAATCTAGTCATGCAGTCCTACAGAATTCAGATGTTGATGAAGTACCAATAATTAGGGTCAGGTGCAAGGGAGGGGAAAAAAGGTGTACCTTAAACAATTGTCATACTATGCATATACTTTAGGTGCATGACATTGACTAAAATCAAACACACAGACAGACTAGAAAGATTTTGGGAATTGTGTTTCTAAAAGTGTTGCAAGCTTGTTCTGAAAAAGTCTTAAGACTGAGAGATGTAATAAGATCTCTGGACTTTCAAATTTCCATCGGCAGAAAGCAGACTGAAAGCTGATCAGCAGGTCAAAAAGTCTTGTGGATAAAGAAAGGTCACTCAAATGGTGAAAGAAAGAACTGTAGCAAACAGTAGACTAGGTCATCATGTCCAAGGATCAGATCTGGGCCTCAATCCAGGAAGACACCTTCTCCTCAAGAAAGTGGAACTGAGCAATATCTCAGAATGCTAAAGATGATTGACTCCTCTGACGTCCCTGATCCTCCCCTTTTTAAAATAGAAGTGTCTATTGTTCAGTCATATAATGGTGGGCATATAATGGGCAGTGAGTTTGCTATTTTTAATGCACAAGTTTCTAGATCAGTAATCACATATGCAACTTCATATAAATTATAAGATCCTGTATTTTGAAACTTTGTCATAACTTGGTAAAACTTAGGAGATATTTGGGAGGGGAAGGATATTTTGTATATGTGAGAGACATCAACACTTAGAAACACAAGAACAGATTGAAATAGAATCACTACCCTCTCATTTCTCATTCAGGGGCAAAACATGCCAAGATTATAGAACTCTATGTCTTGTACTTCTGACCTCATCATAAGAACAAGCCCTAGGTATCCAAGTTATCCTAGGTAAATGAGAGATACAAGAAGCAGAGCTGAAGGAGGCATGTGGGCAAACCCTGGTGGGTTGCATAGGGATCTAGGCTACCTGCCCATGCAAACTTACTTGTCCATTTTTTATGCTTAAGTTCAGTCTTGGCTGTACCACTTCTTCCTTATTGTGATTTCTGCTAAGCTTACCTGCCATTATTATCTGGGAGGTCTGACTGAATTTAATCATCGATGAGAAGTCCTAGATGCATGGTCATTTGTGTTCCATGTTCCAGTGTGGCATAGATACAGGGGTCCAATGGCATGCTAGGAGTTATTTTTTCAGAAGGTATACAGTGCCCTTCTACAGATGGCACAGTCTACCTCCATAATCTCAGGGACCTGTGTTATGATTCTTTCACCAGGTCTTCCCATAAAATGAGCTGCATCTTTTACTAACACTCACACCTGCAACATCACAGGTCTTCGACATCATGGGGTACAAGAGGCAGCACTGTTCACACAGCACGGATCTATTGCAGAGTCCGACCTGCTCTAGTCCCTTTCACAGTTGGCATCTTTCCAGATCACTTGGAACATGGTGTGAAGAAGCATTTCTAAGTATGGAATGTGTTATTTCCTTATTTGTCATTGGGGTGCAAGGCATAGAAATTTGTTTACTTTGGAGAAATTTCCTGGAATCCTACTGATCACTGAACCCCTACTTATATAGTGGCAATTTATCTTTGTAGAGCTTATCTCTTATCTTCTGAAGTGCATTGTCTTATTAAAACATCTAGCATGATAGTCATTTTACTTGCATTGTATGATCAGCATGATGTTGCAAATATATTGAAACAATATGATATCCTGCCATGTGGCCAGATGGTCTAGATTTCTTCAGATATATGATTAGTGAGCACAGAGAAATTGACCCAGTCCTGGAATGAAAATTAAAAGGAACATTTCTGCTCATTTTATGTAAATGTGAGCAATCCCTGGTCTTCTCTCCTGATCAGTAAAAACTGAACTTGCTAAGTTAGTGGCCACAATACCACAACCAGGATGATAATCAGTCAGGGCTATACCTAGTTTGAGATTGTCTACAGCTGTTTTTAGTAATCCATCTGGCT
Source organism: Dasyprocta punctata (assembly GCA_004363535.1). NCBI lineage: Eukaryota > Metazoa > Chordata > Mammalia > Rodentia > Dasyproctidae > Dasyprocta > Dasyprocta punctata. The sequence goes on from RJWM01047308.1 coordinate 8,630, forward strand.
TCTTCAGGGTTCAAGGACAAATCAAGTAGTTATGATAGGAACCAGCACTCCTGAAATCTTTAGATCTTTAAAAATGGCATTAAATTTCAGTCATTGCAGAGTAGGTATAAAAAAGGACTGGAAAGGAAGACCCCTGGGAGGCTATACTGAACCTCTGAAAAAGTTTTGGCCAATCCCATGTTGGCCACTGCATTACTCACTTTCCTATAATTGGGAAAAAATATCCCAACAGTCACAATTTAAAAGAGAGTTTTGTTGTGTTGACAGTTTCCTGTGGGTGTAGTCCATGGTAAGCTGGCTCTGAGACAGAAAAAGCATGATGGAAGGACATGGTGGAGGAAAGCTGCTCAGACCATGGCAGACAGAAAATAGGGAATAAAGGGAGGCATCAGAGACAAAAATACATTCTTCTAAGCCATACTCCCAGTGACTTGCTTCCTCCAACCAGGCCCTACCTCCCAGCAACACATTCAGCTATGAACTTATTAGTGGACTAATTCTCTGATGAGTCTAGCACCTTTCTGATCCAATCAGTTGAGACTTTTGGGGACATTTTGGATTGAAACCATAACAGCCAGAAATAGCTCATTTACCTAATGCACACATACCCATGTTTAGTTATTGACTGGAGCTACTGGAGAACTAGCTTAATCACTGTGGTGGATTAACTAATGGTCTACTTGTAATACTGAGCTCAACTGAATCAGCATGGTGCTGGGTGTGGAAGGCCCACCTGAGGACAGTTGCCAACAGCATAAAAGAAGAACTAGAGATGAATATGGTATGCTGTTGATTCTCCTGGAAAAACTCGTCCCGCTGGTTTTCCTGATATGAACTCAGCAATTCTCATCATTGGAGGAGCTCAGGTCCTCGCTGTCACTGAAGATGGCTATGGTTCTCTTCAGGGGAGCTCTGGCTTGTGCTTCACTTCTTGACTCCAGTTCATATCCCTCATCCTGCTGGCACAGATACTTCACCCTGCTGGCACAGACTTTCTAGCTTCCACCACTGACCTTTGGGCCTTTCCAGTGCAGATCCTTATTATAGACTTGCATGAGACATTATTGTGGGTGCTAGGCCTCCAGCTGGACTCGTGGAGAACTTTGCCATGGGATCCATGTCCTCAGCTTAATTATTTGAGTATGTTGTCCATGGACAGATCTCCCATACTCTTATGTATTTGACTCTTTGGGTGAATATTATAAAATAATCCTATAAATTATGTGTCCTGTATTAAATCTTTTCCCTTGTAAACCCTAACTATAACAATTACCATAGCAGATCCCCAGACCATGGCAACTGAAGACTTATGGCACTTATGAAAGATTCTCCCTTGAAGGATAACCTGAGAGGTGCCTTTCTGTAACTAACATGGTGCCTAGCAGAACAGGCCCAGACAGCTTTCCAGTTCATGCATTTCCACAAAATCAGATAGATGTTCCTTGCTGTCTTTACTGCAGGCCTACTGTGTATCAAATAGTCTTTAGTTCAGTAATACAAAAATGACTAATATATTATCAGCTTTGCTGATCAAAGTTTATAGAGGACTAAGGCACATAAAAGGTGAATTCTCTCAGCATGTTAAAATTAGATCAGTACAAGTGTGTATAACAGTCTCTAGGTGCACAAATAAGAGATTCTGTCCTTCTGCTTTGGACAATCAAGGATAGCTTCATAGAGATGGGGCCACTGAAAGAAGAGCAGGAGTTTGTCTGACAGGTCCTAAGGCCAGGGTGCCTCAGTAGAAGGAGCCATATCTTCAGAGTGCTTAGCACAGTCTCTTAGCCATGGCAGGAGCCCACTGACTACCTCTGAAATAAATATGGTGCTTAGAGGGGGAGTCTTTAAATTGCCAGCTATAGAAACAAACTCAAGTAAACACGAGCTTTTAGAGGATTTCAGAAATCTTGTTATATGCAAAACTCAAAAATTCAAGGAATATAAGTACAGCTAGGTCCCACTGGAACTATAGCTGAGTAGTGGAAAAGTTTCTAAGTTAAGAAAGTTGCTCTCTGTGCATCTGTGTCTCTCATGGCAATTCCAGACTTCTGCTTGCCTCTGTGTATCTCATTTATTTCCTCCTCTCCACAAATGAGATCTACCATCTATGCATCATCCATTTCTCAAGTCAGTTACTCTACATTCCCATGTGCATAAACTTCTAGCCAGCCACAGCACCTATTAGCAACACACTCTACACCCCTGTGTATCTTAGTGTGATGATGACCACAACTTCCTTTGACATGCTTCAAAAATAAAATGTATTGATGTATTGCCAGACGTGTGGCCAAATGGATAGATTCGTTAAAACAAAACAAGTAAAATGTTATTTGTAGAACCTTATGGTGGTCTGATAGGTATCTAGAGTATAATTCTTTCAACTTTTTCAGTGAAAATCTATTTATTTATTTATTTATTTATTTATTTTGGTACCTGGTATCAAACTCACAACCTTGCACTTGCCAGGCACACACTGATGCCGCTGAGCTAAATCCCCAACCCTCTTTCAACTTTTTAAAATGTAAACATTTTTCATAATATTGGAATATGGTGGGAAAAGAACAACTTCCCAAAAGAGAGAATCTGATTGGCCCAGGTTATCTCTGCTAGATCAGGTGAGTCCTGGGTCAGGTAATGAATTGGCAGCTGCATTGTGGTCAGAGGTTTATTTTTGGCTCCACCATCCACAGCCATGGAATACGAAGTCACATGATAAGAATTCCGCTTCCTCAGGGGACCGTGCGCAAGGCCAACACTGTGAAACACAGCTCCATGCCAGGTTCAGTGGGAATAAGATAACACAAACAGAAGGACTAGATTTTTACCATGCTCAGGATGAGAATGCAGTATTTATATATGTAAAACTCTGAGAACTAAAGGAAGAAGAAAAATTACATAGTCTTTCTAAGTGCTGCTCAGAAAAGAGCAGTCCCCCACCCTCAGATTACCAACTCTGCCCTTCCCTCCACTGCAGATTTCACCACCCAGAGGAAATGCATACCCACTCTCAGCCGCAGGCAGATTGCCTTTATCTGCCAGGAAGTGGTGAGCCTTGATTTAAAGATCTCTTAGGTAAGGAATGGAATGAGATAGAAACAAGGCCAGAGTGGGGAGAGAGGGTGGCAGGCGGCAGGAGAAACATGTAGGATAAAACAATTTCTATCCACTGACAAAATATAGACGGTGAGCTCAGAAGTTTTCTGCCATAATAAACAAGAAGAAGAAGTGCAAGAAGTGGACATATAACTTTATGACCTGTGAAATTGAATCGCCTCTTACGGATTTTTACCTTTTGGTGGACTATGAGGAACTTTGTCATCTCAGGCA
>RJWM01047309.1:0-11877 GCA_004363535.1 Dasyprocta punctata
CTTTCTCATCTCCTGGGAAGCTGACACATTCTTTACCTTTGTAGCTACCAGGAGTAGGTATTAAAGACCATCTTCCTGTATGGTAAGAGAAAGCAAACCAAGCACCTGTGGGAAGAAGAGCAGGATGAAGAAAATGCTGGGCAATAAAGGTAGACAGGCAAGAAACAGAATTTACAAGATCTTCGGGAAAGAGCCACTCACTGTCAGTCTCTATTCATAGCTATTTCATGACTGTAAAAAGAGGCCATACAAACTGATAAGAAAATTTTTCATGAAAACTTTGGAAAAATAGGCAACATTTAATGAAAAGGCAGTTCTCACACACAGGAAAATTGAAATGTCTAAAATACGTGTACATTCAATTTCATGGATAGCCTGTGAGCTATCCAATCCCAGTCACTGCCAGCAGCCAATTGATTCCATTAGTTTGATCAGAATTTAGAAAGGGCATCACTCCCAGTGCCAGAAGAATGCGCTGCCAAGAAGTTCAGGGGTCTAGAAAGTTACCCCACTTACACAATTTGGTTTCTACACACACATGCGTGCATGCAAACACACACACACACACACACACACACACACACACACACACTTTGTAGAAACACAGGCATCAGAAGATTCAAGGAAGTTTTTCATTGATACAAAAAGGCCAACAGCCAAAGGAACACTGTTGCCCTGATCCCTCACATCTAGATTCATAGATAAATTCTTGGGCAAGCAGCAGGTTGAAAGTTCCATAGCCAGAATGGAGAATAATGGATTTCCCCCATCTGTATACAAGAGAGAGATTGCCATCCCCCTTGTTCTGGAAAGGTGGACAAAAACCCCTTGATTTTTCCAGAGAAACTAAAAAGGATGTTGGATTTTTACTCCAATCTTTTTAGAATATAAAAGCATTGCTTCAAGAGCCAGAAAAAAACCCAGTTGTCTCAAGAAATACCCCTAGGGTCTGTGCTTCTGTCCTTGAAATGTAAATATCTAGGATGATGGCACACAAGTCTTCCTGGCATTTGGGGAGCTCACTCTAGGATCCTAGTCCAGGCTTTAGTCATTTGGGCTTCTTAAGGAGTGAAGTAAGAAGTCTGATTGCCTTTATGAATCAAAAGTATTAAAAAATGGCTCCAGATCTAGCCTTCATAATGTATGAAGAGCAAACTGTCCTTTGGCAAGAGGAAGCAAACACTTTTTGTCTTTATGCCCTTTGCATTTCTGTCTCTGGAGGATAGCGGGTTTTAGAAGAGTACTAGGAAATCCAGAAATGATTTAGTTCTGCACATGAAATGGCAGAAAGGAAAGCTGAATTGCTATCACTCTTTGGGGGATCAATTAACTCTAATCATAAAATTCTTTGACTCCCAAAATTCCACATCATAGAATGTATCCCAAAAAAAGTAGTATGAGATCAAGAGAATATACTACAAGAGTTTAAACTGCAGGATTCATAGAAATGGCAACAGAACACCAAACAGACATCAGTAAGAAACATAAGATAAATTGCTGAAATAGCTGAATCATGAAGCATTATGCTGTTCTTTTTAAAATGATGATTCTGTATCTTGACCTGAAAGAACTGTCATCATATATTTAAGAAAGGCAGAATGCAAAAGACATATATGTCCTGCAGTATTTGTAAAACGATCCAGGAGGTTCTGTTTCATTTTACCAAACAATGAGAAAACTCACATGTCCTGATCACAGAGCATGGAGAAAGATTTGGAAACAGACAGTATTAGTTGATTTTTTGAAGGCTGAAAATGAGAAAGCAAAGAGGAAATAGGGTTCAAATGCAGAAAAAAGAGGCAGAGCTCAATATCCATGGAAAAGAGTGAATATAAAATTATTTGTGAATAGAATCTGCTCATGAACAAGGGACTAGGATATGAGAACAACACATGGAAATATCTGACTTACAGACTCAGACTTCCTTATTCACCCAGCAAAACATATTGAGTGTCTACTCTGTACCAAGCTCACTGCTCATCCCTTAAGACACAGTACTCCTCATGGAGTTTACTCTCTAGTCGGAGAGATGGATCATGAATTATGTTCAAAAATAAATGCATCAGAAGATGTCAAGTGGCAATAAGTGCTATGACAAAATATTAAAAAGAAGAAAGTCCACAGGTGGGGCTGCTGTTTTAAATTGGGTGATCAGGGAAGACCTCTCTCTAGGGAAACAACAGCCAAGGAGGGACCTAAATAAAGTAGGGAAAAGTCAGACACTTTCTCTTCCCCATGTCAAGCATCACTGGGCTCCCAGCCTGTCACTAGATGATTTATTTCTGGATTCTCTTGAAAGAGTACTCTGTAGAGCCCAAAACCAAAAACAGCACTTGTCTGCGTAGCAGAGTAAAAGTGGAGAACACATATCTGCCTTTCTTTCGGAAACAGAATACTCTGGAGGAAGTATGGCATGAGAGTGAGGAGCATATAATCTGGAGTCACACCTTCTAGGTCGAATGCTAGCTGCATGATCTTGAGCATGACCTTGACCTTATCAATAAACCAAGATATAACAATACTATCTAGTCCATAGAAATAATTAATGGTCAAGTCTTAATCATCACATAGTAAGAGCTAATTCATTATCGTTGCTATTATTACTACTTATTGTTGTTATTATTGTTGTTATTATTACTACCACTACTATTGCTGTTGCTACTGCCACTAATTTAAAGGTCAGCCCTCTTCTGTATTGATTCACACTGAAATTGTAGAATTTTCTCTCAGCTTTACTGAGGTGCAGATGACAAATAAAAATCGTCCACATTCAAGATGAACAATCTGATGTCTTCATACAAGGTATGCACTATGAAATGATCACCAGGATCAAGCAAATTAACAACCACCACCTCAAAACCATACCATGTGTGTGTGACCATTCACGTGTGTACTGATACCTAAAATTTATGCTCTTGGCAAATTTAAAATATACAACACATTATTACTAAGTATGGTCACCATCACCATACTGCACATTAGGCCTCCAGAATTTATGACTGTCCTTTGATCTAACATCTCCCCACTTCTACCATACCATAACTTTAATGAATTGAACATTTTTATGTCACATATATAAATGAGATTATGTAGTACTTACTGGCCTTTCAGCGTTTGTCTTATTTCACTTAGTGTAATGTTCCTCTAGTTCATCAATACTGATGCAAATGGCAGAATTCTCTTCTTATTTTGTTTCTTTGGGTTTCTTGTTCAGTTTTGCTTTGGTTCAGTTTGATTTTGAGACAGGATCTCCCTATGTAGTCCAGGCTGGCCTTGAACTTGCTATGTAATTCACATTGTCCTCAAACTCATAATTCTCATACTTCAGCCTCCTGAGTACTAGGATTACAGCTGTGCACCATAATGTCAAGCTTGATTTGCTTCTTTTTAAAGGTTTAGCATCACTCCATTACATTTTTACTATCTCATTTTCTTTCATCCATCAATAGACACTTGAAGTATTTCCAAATACTGGTGAATAAGGTTTCAGTGAAAGTGAAGTGAGATACCTTTGGGTATATACTGTTATGGTTTAGATCTAGTATGTTTCCAAAAAGCCTCATATGTTCAGAAGTGGGGCTTTTCGTAGGTTACTGGATCGTGGGGGTGCTCTTCTCATCAGTGGACTAATCCATGGATGAACTCAGAGCTAAATGTGCAGTTAGGATGTGGGACCTTGTCAGAGACAAATCACTGAGGTCGTGACCTAGGAGTGTACATCTCCCTTGCTGGCTCTGCCCTTCTCTCTCAGCTTCCTGGTCACCATGATGTGAGCAGCTTTGCTCCACAGCAGGCCCTTCTGCCATGCCACTTCTGCCTTGGAGCCAGCAGACCAGGAACTGTAACCAGCAATGAAAATAAACCTCTTCTCTTTTAAATTGTAGGTGTCACATATTGTGTCTCAGCCACAAGAAAAGTGACTAAGATATATACCCAGAAGCCAAGTTGAAAAATCATAGAGTAGCTCTGTTTTTAATTTTTTAGGAATCTCCATACTGTTTTCATAATAACTATATTAAACTATCAAAAAATGATTCCTTATTTATTATTATGGTTACCTATAGCTTAAAATATGTAAGTAAATTATAAAAACATAGTTTTTAAATTTTTATACAGAATGTTACAATTTGGAGAGTTCCAAGACATCATCATGTCTTATTCCTAAATCCCCAAGATAAATATTCATTAGGAATTTAGAAGCACAATTTACTTATAGGAAGAGACAGACAATAGCATATGGAATAAAGGGATACATAGAAAATGTCAGGTAGTATTAAGTGCTCTATGAAAAAAAAATAAATAAAAAGAGGATAAAGGACCAGAGATAGGGGGTACTGTTCTAAATAGGGTAGCAAGTGATGAGAAAAACTTAGAAGCAAATAAAGAAAATAAAATATGCAAACTCTGTGGAAGGTTTTCAGCAATCACAAAGTCCAGATGCAGGGGGATGCACACGTAGCTCAGTGGTAGGGCATTTTCCTCCTCACATGGGCAAGGCCCTGGGTTCAACCCCCAACACTGAAATGAAAGACATAATGGGAGAGGTAGTGAAGAACTTTAACTTGAAAAATTAAGTTGGGGCTTTGATGCTAGGGAGAAATGGAGGAAAGTACATTCTAGACATCAGACACTGCCTATATAGAGGGAGGAAAACTGAAACAGACTGAGAGTGTTTCAAAATGATCAGGAGCTGGGTGTGGCTGTGGCATAGGAAGAGTGGTAAATTGTAAAGGTGGGGAGGTAAAATTGGGACATATACAGCATGCCTCACATACCATACTAGGGTGTCAGCTTACAGGAACCCAAAGTCATATCCTGGATCTGATCAGGATAACTCTGTAGAAGGTGTCTTGGGCAGCAGCATGGCTGATGGGCTAAAACCTTCATTCCCAAAACTCCTATTAGGATTGTAACAAACCGTAGTAGGACATGTCCTCATTTTCCTTTGTCTGCCTTTGCAGTTTAGAATTACATTTTTCTTGCTGGCAGCATTGACAGAGATGGAAATAGTCATTTTCTGTGTCTTAGATGGTAACAGAGCTGCTTGATCACAGCACAAGGCAGCTTGGGTTAAAGACACACTTTCCCATCTCCCTCACGCTAAGAGTTAAATTCCAGCCCTGAGATGCAAATGGAAGTATGGCGAAGTTCTCTGAAAATTTTATAAGACCATTTGAGCACTCCTCCACCCTCTTATTCTTTTTACCTAGTAAGAAAGGAGTTTTCTGCTTATGATGGATGACCTTGTGATAGTTGGATTTGAGCCATCATCACCTGGGATCCATAAGATGGGAAAAGTAAGAAAGAGCAAACCTGGGTCCCCAAAAAACATGGGGCTACTATTCTAGCCTTGACATGTTACCACTGAACTTATTTAAGTGATAAATAATTTGTTATATTTAAATCACTGTCAGTTTGAGTTTTTGGTCACTTACAACCCAAGTCCTAGACATGGAAAGGATATGTGTCTTTTTGTTTTTGTTTTCTAAATGTCTTCATTTTTCAATGCTGTTACCTTTAAGGGGGACTGGTCCAGTCTAATAAACTGAAAGTTTAAAGGACAAAGAGCTTTCTGGAAGCAGTCAGAAAAGCAAAGTGTAACAGCTGTGGCCTCCTACAGCACTCCCATATTCTCAGTCCAACTGGTACATCATTTTCTTTGTTGTATCCTATTGATTTCACGTGAGTTGTCTTATTCACCTTTGGAAGAATTCTTTAGGCAGGATTAACTAGATTTACCTTTCCCTTTATTCATTATTTATTGAGCACTTACTGTGGATCTGGCATTGTGATAGACATGCTAAGAATAAGAAAAACAGTAGAACTGCTTGAAAAAGTATAGGTTCAACTGATGGGAAGAGGATCACTTTATGAGTGGAATATCAACAAAGTTGAGCACATGCAGAGTTAAACCAGGATGATAAATGTCTCTGCTCAACCATAATCTTACATTTTAACAGAATATAAGGCATAAACATAAGGTGAATTCCAGTGGTAGATCTCCTGTTTTGTGCTAACCAGAATCCTCTGCCTCCCATTCTCTTTGCTGACACTCCTGTTTCCTAAGAATCTGGTAGGTCTTTCAGTTTCAGAATGTGGGCCTCCAGCCACAGAGACAAACACATGACTGAACCAGACTAATCAAAGCCCTTGCTAGGATTTTTGCTTTTTTGGCACTTGGATTATGAGTTAAAGATGAGTTTGCAGAGATGTTAGGATTTGTATCCTCAGCCCTGTGGAAGAGCTAAAAATAATGGAGCAAACACATAAGCAGAAGGCAGCCTGAGAGACACAGAGATGAAGCATCTGTATCCAGTCAACTACAAGGATAGCTCTTTTGCTCTGTCTTCATCATTCCACTTCTGGCTTAGATAAGGCAATAAGCATCCTTTCGTGTAAATGTCCATGGAGCTGGGGATTGAATCCAGGCCCTTTGCACTGAGTCACCTCCCCTTGCAAGCCTCCTGACTCAGCCACCCAACCATCCTCCTGCTGGGATTACAGGCATATGCCTCCACATCTCTCTACTGTCCTTTTTCATTTATTTACCTGGTTAAAAGTAGGTGTTCTATCGCTTGCAGCAGTCATGGATAATGCAAACCATGAAAAAAAATATATATATATGTATTCCACCCTTTGATTAATGGATAAAGAAAATGTGGTGTATATATACACACTGAAATATTATTCATTCATACAGAAAAAAAATCACATATATGCAGTAAAATGGATGGAACTGAAGGTAATCGTGGTAAATGAAGCAAGACTCAGAAAGTCAAACATTGCATGTTTCCTCACATATAGACAAACTAAATAAAATGGGGGAATGATAGGAAAATAAAATGTAGACTATTAGTAAAAAGGAAAAGATTTATGGGACAAAGAATGAGGCAATGGGAGCAAAAATAATCAAAGGAATCAAGTAATCTAGTGGTTTTTAAAAGGAGGCAAATGGACAATCAAAATGTACCACAAAATGTTAGCTGTGCTAGGACAAAAGTATGTGACTCAGTGACACCATGAAGAAGTTATTTGAAATAAAGGACAGATATGTGCTTAAAACTGCTGGAAGGTAGTGGTGACACCTCTATTAGAAGGGGAAGAACTGATGGCCAGGCAAATGTCTAATAGGATGGAAGTGGGGAGTTAAATCAAAAGGTACCAAGGCATGAACTGCCTTTAGGGAAAAGAATGTGATAGGCATTGCTAAAAGGGATGGAAAGACTGGGGTCAGGGACCAGCAAAATCTCATGTAAGTAAGTGAGGGGGAAATATCCACAAAAGGATTGTAAGCAAAGAAGAAATCTGACCCCAATAAAAGTTTTTTAAAAAGCTATGCTAACCATGGCATACAGAGTAGATTCAGAGATTCTTTTGACCTTCTCAATCATAAATATCTCTTTTTCATCATGTACATTTGATGTTTTAAGTCATGGTGAACTCCAAGGTGTTCAAAATTCTAGGCCCAGGCTCTGGCACTCTCTATGAAGCCTCAAGCAAGTCATTTAATTACTTTGAGCCTCAGTTTCCTCATCTGTAAAAATGAGGATAATAACCCATCATGCAAGATTGTTACAAAGATTGAATACAAGAAATAATGTGAAAGCACCTTGTAAATACCACATAACTACATAAATGCATAGATTTGTTGTTTTGTCTTGAATGACATTTTTGTCAAGGCATTATTATAACCAAATAAAATGTATAATAATCTTAACATCTGTAGACTATAACCACAAAATGTGGAGATGACAAGGTTTTACTGAGGTGACAAGATAGATCAGATGGAGAAGGCTGGACCTTGGAATTCAGACAGACTGAAATAGCAAGAGATCATTGATTTATAGGGAGGCATTAGATATAAGAGTCCAAACCAAAAGATCAATACAAGACAAAATGAAGAATCAGGAAGAAGGCACCACAAACCAAGGACCAAACTAAGTACAAGCTACAGGAGCCTGTATAGGAAGGGAAAGAGGCAATCAGCAGAGATCCAAATGGAATCCATAGGGCAAAGATCTGCCCCACAGAAATCGGTGGTCTGAGAAGAATTTGGCGGCAAATGAGAAGTTTGCTCCATAAAGATTAGGGTCTGTTCATTCAGCAACATGTACTGAATACTCGTTACCTTTGAGGTTCTAGGAATACAAACTTGATTAAGGTAAGGGGCCATGAGGAAGACAGACATAAAAGATTATTCTAATATTACCTGATAAGAGCTACAACCAGAATATTCTTAGAGGATCTAAGAGGGTCAGCTAATCCAGGCTATGATGCATCTGGGACACTCCTGGAGCAGGTAATGACTGAATGGAGTCTTATAGGATGGACTAAAATTAGGAAAATCAGATATACTGGGAATTGCCAGACAGTAAGGATTGCATGAGCAATGGCAGGGAAACAAGGAAGGAATAGAAATGGTGGTGTAGGGGGCTTCCAGGAAGATGGTGGAACAGTAAGCAGCAGAGTAAACAGTCTCTCTGAGAGATATAATCCAGATCCTGGAATATCGCATTGTGGGGAAGACAAGATGGAAGGAAGTGGGTCCCCTGGGCCCAGGAAGGATCTAAAGTGAGAACTGAAGCCCACAGAAAGAGTCAAGAAGAAAAATTTAAATGTAGAAGGTGGTTGCTGGCAGTACCTTCACCCAGAGCCAGACCCACTGTGTGAGAGGAGCTGTTGTAACCTGGGGACACACAATCAAGGTGACCTGGTGGCTGACATTTCTCAGTGCATCTGATTTTCCTAATTTGAGTCCATCCTTTAAGACTCCATTCAGTCATTACCTCCTCCAGGAGTGTCCCAGATGCATCATATGCTGCAGAGAGAGGCAGCATTGAGGGTGAGCGGCAGTGGAGGGGAATGGTGAACCTGGAAGACTGCACTGGCTGGCGGTGAATGCAGAAGACTCAGTCCTCCCATGGGAGACAGCAATTGGCTGGGAGCCATTTTGGAGTAGACAGATAAACCCAGACCCAGAACTATTACCAGCTTCCTCCAGCAGCTCCTAGCTGGGTGCAGACCCATGGAAATTGCTCAGACTGAGCCCCATCCCCACACGTATCCTAGCGGCTATCACAGAGTTTCCCTGCGGGTAGCCACCTGGTCTGGAGGCAGTGGCTGGCGTCACACTGCGCACACTCCAGGGTGGTAGTGGAGAATCTCACAGGTGACCATCCCAGGTCTGCAGGTGACAGCCAGCCCTACCCCTGCACGCACTCCACCAGCCATCAGGAGCCAATGTAGACTAAGAAAAGTAGCAGACCACCCTGCACCAGTGCACCCAACGGCTACCATCAGATACCCATAGCCAGCACTGCCTAGAAGAACCAAACAGTCTCACTTCACAGAAATTACAGCCAATGCACGAAGTGCCTGGGACCCCAGTACCCATTTGTCCAGAAGAACCCAGGAATATGTCAAGAAAAAGAAGCAAAAAGCAGTTTCTGGCCTCCAATCCAAGCAGAGCAAGTCCAGGAGACACAAACACAAAAGAGATCAGGAGTCACAAACCTAAAGTTTCTGAAGTGAGGGCAACTGAAGTAAAGAAATAACTTCATTAGGCTATAAAAGAAATTAGAACAGAAATGCTAACTCAGGTAAAAGAAGAAATGAAAAGCATAATAAAAGAATTGCTAAACATCTCTAAAGAAGGAATAAATTTAAAAAATGGCGGAGCATAGGAAAATGAGGGAAACCTTGAATAAATAATACAAAGAAGATTTAGAATACATGAAACAGATTCAAAGAGATAACCAGGAAATTAAAAACTCCATTGAAAGCTGACAAAACCACTTGAAAGAAACTGAAGATAGACTTTCAAATCTTGAAGACAGGTTTGCAGCTTGTGATCATGAAAGGAAAGATCTCCTAAAAATAACAAGGAACCTGGAAGTAACAATTCAACTGTTGCAAGACAACCCAAAGAAACATAGCTTAAGAATAAAAGGTGTGAGTGAAAAAGCAGGGGTCAACACAAATGACATTAAAAGTCTATTTATAGAAATAATATCAGAAAACTTCCCAAGCATGGGAAAAGGAAGTGACATTCAGATAAGTGAAGCATATAGAACTCCAGCTAGCCATAACCAAAATAAATCTACACCCAGACATATAATAATCAAGATTCCAAAAATTCAACACAAGAACAGAGTATTAAAAGCTGTTAGAGAAAAGAAACAGATCGCCTATAAAGGAAAACCCATCAGAAACATGACAGACTTCTCAACACAAACTATCAAGTCAAGAAGAGGTTGGAGTGAAGTATTTCAAGTCCTGAAAGAAAACTTCCAACCCAGATTGATGTACCCTGCAAAACTATCTTTCAAAATTAACAGAGGAAACAAGATACTTCCATGACAAAGAACAACCGAAGGAATTCATGACCACCAAACCAACCCTACAAAGAATACTGAAGGACCTTCTAGAGAGAGATAAAAAAGACCACAGCTCCAGGAACAGCAATAGAGGGATATCACCGAGTGGGGTAGACAACTGAATGGAGAGGAAAAGTAGGCAGCCAGTGGCAGGAAAATAGTATGGCAGAGATAAGGCAGTGCATGTTGGCCATAACTATTAACACAGTTGGCCTCAATTCACCAATAAAAGAAACACAGGCAGAGTGGATCAGGAGACAGAATCCATCAATATGCTTTATACAAGAAACACATTTAACTTGAAAGCAGGTGCATAGATGGAAAATCAAAGGAGAAAGAACAATGCTCTATGTGACAGGGACCCAGAAAGAAGTGGGAGTAGCTTGCCCATTAGCTGCAGAGTGGAGAAGAAAGACATGGCATTTTTATGCAATGGAAAGCTGCTCAGCTATAAAGAAAGATAATCTTGAGGCTCTTGTAGATAAATGGATACAACTTGAGATCATGCTCATGGATAAAATGATTCAGAGTCACATGGGTGAACATCGCATTGTCTCCCTAGTATAAAAAACTAAATGAGTTAGTGGGAACCAAAACACACAATACACATTGTGAAAGTGAAAGGGGAAGAAATGTCTAAAAAGGGAAGGTAGTGGCCATTGCTAATCTATTATTGTGATTTGAATCCCATATTGTTTTCATGGTTCTGTTTAGTTTGGTTTTATTCTGTTTCAGTTTGTCTAATTTTATTATATTTGATGGCATGGATAGTTATTTCAAAGACAACAAAATATATTATGATAGCCATTAGTGATTTCCTATTATCTTGTTTTGAAGCACTGTATTGCTCTCATTGTTTTGTTTTGAGTGATTTTATTCTATTTTGATTTGTTTGATTGTATTATATCTGATGATATAGGCAACTACTTAGAAGATAACAAGAGGCATTCTGGTAGCCACTGCTGCTTTACTATTGCTTTGAAGTCCTGTATTGCTTCCATTGTTTTGTTTTTATTGGTTTTATTCTGTACTATTTTGTTTGCTTTTATTATGCCTGATGGTATGGGCAGTTATTTTGAGGATAACAAGAGGCGTTATGGTAGCCATTATTGATTTCCTTTTATCTTTTTTTGAAGTCATGTACCATGTTCATTGTTTTGTTTTGGTTGACTCTATGCTGTTTTATTTCATTTGGTTTTATTCTCTTCAAAATAAAAAAAATGAAATTAGATTATGTGTCAGAGAGATACTAAGGAATTGACTGTCAGCTTGGTAAAATTGTGTTGGACACGTGGATAGAAGCTTACAGAAATTCATAAAGACTCAGATCTCAAAGATGCACTATGAGAAGACAGCAAAATGAAGACTACTATGTATGATATATGATCTTTGTGATAAAAAGAACAGAAATGAGAAAATACATTTGTATTTGCTAATATCTGAACTTAAAAATAGAAAAATACCCAAAATGCTATGAAGCTGACCTCTGATGGAGGAGTAG